>JAJJMA010217176.1:0-22751 GCA_023529015.1 Papaver nudicaule | reverse complement strand
ACGGCTGAATTTTGAAGTTAGTAAATCAAACGGTTGAAATCTGTTCCTGTTTCATGTCGGGTAAGTTTTGATGGTTTTTGTTAAACGCATTAAAGAGGGGGGAGATGAAAACACTCCCGAATGTGCGCGACAAAGAGTACTTTGGGTATGATCCCCTAAGTATGTTTCCAACTCATTTATATATGTGACAATGCTATTTTAGTTCATATGCATCTTTGCTTAGCTAAATTAAAGTTTTAGTTCATTGCCATGGAAAATAAATATGTACTTGATAGACACTTGATAGACACTGTAAACACCCCGTGATACTAAAAGAAAGGCTTCTTAGTTGAAGTAGTCATTTGCAGGGTTTGCAAAAATGTTAGTAATTTATGCATATAGTTTTTCTAATTAACGTTGTTTAGTTTTAAAGAACTGTCGATGATGCAATGTAACTATATTGTTCTCTTTTATGTGTACGAACTGAATAGCCTCTTTGCATTCAGAAAGTTCTGACATTGGTTTTCAGAATTGGTTGTAGTTGCATTTTATAACCACCAAATGACATTAAAACACTACTGCCTTTAGTGTTTTTTTTTGCAAGTTATATTCAAGCATCACCAACTTGAATGTTTAGTATTTTTGTATTCACATTTTGTTATATATGAATTTAGGTTCTGTAAGTGAGACAAGTCAAATAGCTAGTTGCTTATTGTAACTAACGGGTTAGTGTAGGTTTTCTTTTCATTTTCGGGTTCCCTATATGTGAGATGTTAAGCGCATACTTTCACTAAATGCTCAATACAAAGAATCTGTGGTGCAATGGTAGCACAACTGACTCCATGTCAGAGGATGCGTGTTTGAGTCACGTCGGGTTCCCTCATTTGTGTCAACTTGCCAACTTAACACCTAATTTTGGTGTCTAGTTGGCAACTAGACACATAAATTGTTGTCCAGTTTGCAACTGGACACCAAAATCAGGTGTGCACAGGGTTCCTGTTTATACAATCATGGTGTCTAGTTGGCAACTAGACACATAAAATGTTGTCCAGTTTACAACTAGACACCAAAATCTGGTGCGCTAGTTGGCAACTAGACACATAAAATGTTGTCCAATTTGCAACTAGACACCAAAATCTGATGGGCACAAGGATTCCTGTTCATACAATCATGGTGTCTAGTTGGCAACTAGACACATAAAATGTTGTCCAGTTTGCAACTAGACACTAAAATCTGTTGGTGTAAAGAAAGTCATGTTGGAACTATAATCTGTCGTTAGTGGCGGCGGCGTCAGTAGCAAGGGAGGTGGTGGTGGCTAGAGGTGGCGAAAGGTGGTGGTGGTTGTTGGTGGTGCGGATGGTGGTGGTTGCATGAGGAGGTTGTAGTGGTGGTGGTTGGTGGTCGCGGCAGCGGAAGGTGGTGATGGTGGTTGCCGGAGGGGGTCGTGGTGGTGGTGGCGGTTGCTGGAGGAGGTCGCAGTGGTGGTTGGTTGTGGTGGTGGCGGAGGTGGTGGTTGTTGGTGGTGGAGGTGCGATATTGGTGGTGGTGGTGGTGGAGGTGATGGTTGTTGGTGGTGTAGTCGCGAAGTGGTGGTGGTAGCGGAGGTAGTGTTGGCTATGGTGTCGATGGTAGGAGGTGGTGGTATAACAATTTTTGTTTTTTTTTGAAATATAAAAATGTTATGTAGAATAAAATTAAAAAGAATTACATAAGAGGGGGTATTTTAGGAATGGAATTATAGTAGGGGTATTTATAAAGTTGAATAAGGCTAAATTTTTAGGGTTAAAATTATAGGGGTATTTAATTAATGTTCTCTTTTTTTTAATTTTGAAAAAAGAGTCGTTGGGGATCCGACGGTCAAGAAAAACTAGGAAGATGGACGGTTAGATGTTGAGGTGTAGAGGGGGTGTAAGGAAAAAAAGGTCAAACGGTCATATTTCTGGGACAAAAACTCAGTTTCCGCATGAGTTCTTGGCGGAAACCGAGTTTCCGTAAAAAAAATCTGCGGATACTCGGTTTCCGCCTCGCATCTCTATCCCTATTGCCTGCTACGGATTGGTAGCATGCAATAGAAAAACCTGTCTCTATCTCTATGATATAGGAAATTTTTACACCATAGTAGTTGTTTATCTCCATTTCTTCAAGATATCTCTATAAAACATGAACCATAGTGCTTGCTCTAAGTTAAAGAGTATATACCAGCAAAAACAGATGTTGAAGGAATCTGGACAAACTTGGGTTGCTGGGGTTAAAATCAGGGGTTCTCTCTTTTTGTAAGAGGAAGGAATAAATTTGGATGGAGGCTGTGCAAACAGATCTACTCGGTAGGTCTTATTGACAATAAATTTGTCTAAATCTCTCAGATTTTTCCTGCCTCTAGTATGGGACAAAAATCATGGGAAATATGGTATTTTCACGCCTCTCGTTGTTTCGACCATTTATTTGGTGTGGGTGCCTTTAAACCATCTGCTTGATTATGTTTTTTTATTTTCCATTTAAATTTCTGTTACAAAGAAGAGATTAATGGATCAAGCAAGGACTGCAGTGACGAGGGGAAAAAGCAATTTCAATTGTCTTCTGGCAAGGAAGGAATATTACGCCCGAGCACCTATGTTGCACGGACACGCCTAAAAAGTTATTGTAATCGTGTCAGACACACATCGGATACGACACCTGCCCGACACTTGATGGACACGTCACATCATGTGTTCCGTGAAATTTGACACTAAACACTCTTTGAATACTTTCGGACACGCTATAAATGATTCATTTTAGTTTGGAAAATGAAAATAAATAAAATATTTTTAAATAAGATCTGCCATTTTGATGAAAATATTGTTACTATTCTATTTTAATGGTGTGAACTATACGTCTATAACGTGTCCCCGTAACCCTCATTTTCAAGATTTGACGTGTCCCCGTAACCGTGTCACGTGTCCGTATCCATGCAACATAGCCGAGCACCTGGGTTGCACAGACGCGGACGCGGTGATGCGGACACGACACGACACGGACGCGGACACGAGCGACCTCTTAAAAAACTAGGACGCGGACACGTATATATACATTAGTTCTAAAATATATTTTTACATGTAATCACGTCCTATATTTATTTGCTTTGTGTTTGGAAACATCATACCAACTATTGTAAACAACAATGTAATGCTTCGGTGTTAATATATGCAGTCTTTTATTACCAAAAAAAAATAAAAAATATATATGCAGTCTTTTCCTTCAAAAAAAAAAAAAAAAAAAAACCTATATTTATTTGTAGGCATTATGAACTTAATTATTGTTGCATGTCAATAAAAGAAAGGAGCCCATTTTTGTTCCAACTGATCTACACGTCTAAAGTGACAGCCCAACATGTATCCGGGTTGGTATGGTAATTTGGATTAGAAAACCTCACTAATCTAATTCACTTCACTCACAAATCAGTTTGCGCCTCTTGACTCTTCCGATCTTCTCTGTTCTTTCTCCCTCCTTCTCTCACAGAGTTATTGTATTTAGAAACCTGATTTCTTAGTTTGGTACGAACCTTTCTATCCCCTTCTCCTTCTCCGCCTCTTTTTCCATCTTTCTTATCTTCCTCCACTTCAACATTTAACAGCAAAAACTTCAATTAACAACAACTTCACATCAACACATCAAGATCTCAGATCTGTTTCAGTTCTTTTTTGGTTTGGTTGACAGTATGAAAGTTGATGAGTTGATCTAAAAGAGTTATCTTTATGTGTATCTAATAATAATCATGTATTAGATCTAAAGAAATGTTTATGTATCACCTTGTATTTGCTATATCAGTATCAAATCTTGTCCTCCCTAATCAGTAAGTGAAAAAATAAACAACAAAAGATTAAACTTTGAAAAAAAAAGCGTCCACAAATGTGTCCCTGGCGTGTCCAGCGGAGTAAAACTCGCGTCCTTTTAAAAATCACGTGTGACGCGGTCACGTGCGTATTTGACACGCGTCGTGGGCGCGTCGTAGGCGCGTCCCGCGTCATGCATGCGTCGGACGCGGACACTTACCCATTTCTAACGCGTCTGTGCAACCCAGCCGAGCACCAGTACAACTAATTTGGATTTGCAACTATGGACCAGACGTTAAAAGCATGGATTTGATGGTATATATGATGCTGTAATATCATTTAAGACGGGGTCAGTTACTAGAGTACTTACCGGGTCAGTTACTTGCCTACTCAACTTTAGTGCGGAACCATGGAATAACTTTTACTTTTTCAAAGTTTTAGAAAGGTGATTCAGGGGCTTCAGAAAAAATTGAAGCCCTCGGAAAACAGGTTCCCCGAAGTAATTTGGCTCTCCCCCTATGTAAATTTTTTTTTAATACCAAAACTACCCTTTTAATACAAAAAATTAACCTAATCTACCAAAAAATTAACCTAATCTAATTTAACCTAAACTAAACTAAAAACACAAAACTTTAAAAAAAAAATTCCAATTCTCTTTCTTCTCTTCTCTTTCTTTTCTTTCTTCTCCTTTTTCCTCTTCTCGTTTCCTCCTTCAAACCCTACAAAAACCTAGATTTTTTCGAAACTTCGATGGATTCAGCTGAGAATGGTGGCGCGAGGGATATCGAAAGGTAACAATCGAAACCCACTTCCTTTTTTAGTTGTTTAGCTTAGATTCAGCTAAAAACATTAAAAAAAAATCGAACCAGGGTTACTTACGGCTACCTGTAACTCCACGTTTGTAGCCGTAAGTCACAGTTACGGCTGCGATCTGAAGAACATGTAGCCGTAGATTTAAAATAGTTACGGCCCCAAAGTTATCAGCCGTAAGTTTTGATAATTTCATAAAACTTTTGTGTCGCAGACTTACCAGCCGTAAGTCTTTATTATGAGCCGTAAGTCTTTATTATTATTTTTTTTTTTTTTGCATCAGGACCGCTGAAATTACACAACCTGTAATTAGAGAAGAAACACCTGGTGAGGAAACACCACCCATTATCGATAGAGCAGATTTTCCTGAATGGTTGAATGTGTGTGATTATCACTTTGCAAATAGAGCACCTCGTAATCTAGGACGAAGAAGAGTGGGTGAGGTAGAAGATGAATGGCGGTTTGAATGTAAATTATGTGTTCATGCCCCACGCCATCTAAGGAGGAACATGTTTACAAATGGGGCAGTAAAAAGTACTCCTGATGGTTGGGCTGTTGCTTGGGGTGATTGCTATCTATTTGTGGTTCCTGCTCGTCGTCTTACCCCAGAGGAGAGAGCGAGGGCCGGAATTTGAACAATTTGTGTTTCAGCTTATTTTGTGTGAATTCCAAAGGTGTTGTTTTTTTTTCCCTCTTTTTATGGTTGATGTTAGTAGTACTGTTATGGATGGTTTTTATTTGGATATTTTCAATGGTGATGTTGGTTTGTATGACTTTGAAAACACTTATCTTGGTGTTGGATACTTTTCTGGTTAATTGTGCATGTTGTGCATAACTTTATATCCTAGCCGTAAGTACATTTATCCCAGCCGTAATTACAGTTATCCTAGCCGTAAGTGCAGTTTTTCTAGCCGTAAGTACAGTTACGTCTGTTAAGAAACACTGATTGATAGCCGTAACTGTTCAAGTAAATTAATACGTAAATTAACTTAAGTAAACCAAACTGATAATCAATGATTAACCAAAACATGATTAATAAACTTACTTAAAAGAAAAACTTAGGAAAAAAAACTTAAAAAAACTGAAAATCAAGTGAAGAAGAAGAAGAAGAGTGGAAAAAAAACCCAACTTTTTTTCTAAAAACTCAAACTTGATTCACTCAACCAAAATGAGTGAATCAAGCACCCAAATGGAGGTAGATGTATCTCCTTCCATTGACGACATCTTTATTGAAAGACACATCGAAGGAAATGAAGGATTATACAATTTCTTTGATGGTAAGAAGTTTGTATGCACAAGTGAAGACTTTCTCGAGAAATACGAGGTCGATCCTGCAGATTACCCAAACTTGAATGTACCCAATGTAGAAGAACCTCAAGAAAACAACCAGGTATGCTTTATTCCTCTCAAGACAGTTGAAATCACGTAAAAAATGTGATTTTTGTGAGTTCCAGAAGGAACTTACGGCTTGTATTATCAGCCGTAACTCAGACTTACGTCTGAATGTTCTTCAGATCCGCGTCGTAAGTCTAGAATTTGGGGATTTTTCTGGCCGTACATCAAGTTACGGCTAAGTCCGATGCGATGTTAACAGCCGTAAGTCTGTGCATGGGAATATTCAATGCCCATACTTACGGCTTCAATGTTTTACTTACGTCCCATAAGCTTGCGAGCACCAATTTTTTGAGCCGGACTTACGTCTTAAAATATTTTGACATTACTGGCCGTAAGTTTGGTTACGGCTACATGTCACAAATTATTATGAGCCGTAACTATTCTTGTCTGACTCCTGTCTCTCAGAAGCAATTTGAGTTTTACTTACGGCTTGTTTGGAAAGTATCGATGATAGCCGTAACTGGACTTACGGCTTGTTTGGAAAGTATCGATGATAGCCGTAACTGGACTTACGGCCTATGTTCTCAGACGTAAATTTGCAATGGTGACTAATTTAACACTTTTTTTTTATGTTGTGTAGGTTGTGCCACTAATTGTTCCCATCAATAATCAACCACCGGCTACTGGTGTTTGGCATGACACTACCGCTCACTATGCACCTTATGTCCGAACAATTGTAAGCGCACCATCTTATGTATATGAATGCGTGTTTTTTAAATATTATTTAAAACGTTTAGATATCTAATTATTGGGTTTAATGTAGACATGGCCGGACAAGGGAGAAGCCGTCAAATGGGCTATTGTACATGCTAAAAAGAAGATGTGCATGATAGTCAAAGGAAGTAATGTGACCTATAACCGTTTTCAATTAGTGTGCGAGTGTAGTGGAGTGTATAAGAGTCATGCAAAGAAAGGCACCGTGCGGAAGCTTTTGAAGATTAATAGGAAGACCCCAAAAACCTTTACAAAGAAAACGAATTGCCCTTTTAGACTCCAATTTGCTCTAAACAAGCAAAATGGGAGTTGGTTTTTGAAGACGGTGATAAGCGGTTGTCACAACCACGATCCTCCCGAGAGTTTTTATAAACATGATTTAGCTACAAGGTTAACTCTCGATGAAAGAATTTTGGTGGAAGGGATGTACGAAAGAAATGTACCTCCTCGTGATATTCTTGGCAACCTCCAAAATTTAAACCCGGAAAATTGTTCGAATTTGAGAACAATTTACAACGCCACCTCTAGAGCAAAGAGAATCAAATGGCAAGGTAGGTCCGATCTTCAACAAAAACTTTTTGAAGCTTTGAAAGACAAATTCACTTGTTACTTCGAGGAGGACGCGGACCACAAAGTGACCCACATGTTTGTTGCTCATCCGGAATTCATAAAATTGGCGCGGTGCAATTACCAAGTTCTATTGTTAGATTGTACTTATAAAACCAATAAGTATCGTCTACCTCTTTTGCATTTTGTTGGTCAAACTTCTACAAAGCAACCTTTTACCATCGGCTTTTGTTATATGATGGACGAGACCGAGGAAAGCTATGTTTGGGCATTGCAACAATTGAAGTATATATACCATGAAGATCATTATCCGGGTGTCATCATTACCGACAAAGAGCAAGCCTTAATGAATGCGATCAATAGTGTTTTTCCGGATGCTCACAACATGCTTTGCACTTTTCACGCATGGAATAGCGTACAAGTAAAGTGCAAGCCTCTTATCGCACCAACAATGAAAGAAGAGTACATCAAAGCTAAGAAACTACCGGAAGCGAAAATGAAAGAAAGGTTAGAGGAGTTGAAAAAATTGGAAGAGTTCAACAAAGATGAATGGGCAAAACTCTTGGTACAATGGGATGATATAGTTTGGGCACTCACAATCAAGGAATATGAAGAGAAGGCAAGTGAGATGTTGAGCTATTGGAGTCGTATCCCCGAAGTTAAAAGGTACTTAAAGGAGGAATGGTTTGTCCCTCATAGGCATCGGTTTGTCGCGGCTTTCACCAATCAACGCAAGCACTACAAGAACCAAACAACAAGTTCCGTGGAGTCTTGTCACGGCCGGTTCAAAAAAAATCTTTTAAATGGTGATGGTGGATTTGTTAAGGTTTACAATGCCATGAAAAGGTATTTTAAACATCTTTTAGATACGATTAAGGGAGCTTTTGAACATAATCGAATGAATATGCACACCAAGTACCTTAACGAACCTTGTCTCGAAGGAATCACCCATTTTGTGTCCCATTGGGCTATTGAGGAAGTCATGAAGGAACGAGAGAAATATCGTAATGGTGAATTCGACCCCAATGTGTGTATTTGTCCCAACATGTGGTTACCATGTTACATCGGAACAACTAGGACCCTTTCCCGCGGTGAACCAACCCACCTATGTTAGGATGTTGTTGTATGCAAGATTAAATAGAGAGCCGGATGTTTACTACTATTTGTTGTCGGGTCCCGGGGACGACAATGATAGACTAGAGGCAATGAATAGGAGACTCATCGGGGAAGGTGATCTTATGTCAAGGGGAAATTGGATGGCATTTCCGGAATGCGGGCACTTGATTGCCGATGAATTCAAATGCGTTGTTCACTACTTCTCCCGTGGTGGTAATAACACGTACACTCCCCGCTATGCGAGGTATAGTCAAGAACATGGAGATCTTGGCAAGCCTCGCCGTCTTGTGATTGCACAAATTGGAGGATGTCATTTCATAGGGCTTAAGTTAGAAGATGGTTGCCCATTACCACCGTTGTCCCCTACAACGTTGAACAAAGAGATAGCTAGGGAATGGTGTGGACAATACGAGACAGAAATGAACACTTGGGATGCAATAAAAGCGTCGCAAAGAGCCCAACAACCACAAGAACCGTTGAGAGATTTGGATGAAGAGGAAAAAGAAGCTTGAAGATGTTGGTGATACATGTTTTTTGTTAGTGAAGACTTGTTTTTTGTTGTTTTTTTTGTTGAAACATGATGATGAATGTATTTTGAATGGATTATTTTGGCAAACACTTCACTTTTTGGAGTTATGTTTTATGAAATTTCACTTACTTACGGCTTAAACAAAGATGATTTCAGTAGCCGTAACTTGACTTACGTCTGGGAAAGTGTAGTCGTAACTTTACTTACGGCTGGTACCAGGGTAATTTCAGTAGCCGTAAGTACTCCTGTAACTATAAAAAAATACTAATTTTCAACATACATAGATGCCTTACATATTATTTTTTACCACATAGATGCCTTACATATTGATTTTTACCACCATCACGACTTACTTATATCAAGTCACCATTGCTACCGTTAAGTTTCACAAAAAACTTCCTACATTGCCTATAATGAGCTTCATATTTGAACTCCTTTTTGTGCCATCGAGTCCATTCCCTTAGAGCCCTCTTGACAATGTCTTCATCGGTTTCACCCTCAAAACGGCAACATCGGTTGATGAATGCCACTAGTTTCATGAATTCACTAACCCGTCTTTCAATTTTAGACCATCGCAGCATCAGCACAACCCTTTTGCGCGTCATCGGATTCTTGGTTTCTGTCCAAAAATCCTGTGTAATGTCCCACCAGGTTTCAGGAGGCAAGCCCCACTCCAAGTATCCCTTGAAAGCCTTAAATTGCTCTTTCGTCGGATAGTGAATGATATAGTTTGCGCAAAGACAAGCATCTTCCTTCTGTGTAAACTTTGAACCAGCAACAGTTCGGTGAGCCATTATTTCAGTTGGTGTAACCACGGCACTTGAGTCTGGTTCTCTGAAGCGCAAAATATGGCAGAGACATGTCAGTGTAACTTACGGCTAATAAGCCAAATAAGATTGCAGCCGTAACTAAACTTACGGTTGATAAGGTTGCACTTACGGCCTATAACCTTGCGACAAAAAATTTTTGGTTTACAGAAACTTACGGCTAGTAAATAAAGTATCGAAATGAGACGTAACTAACTTACGACTAGTAAACTGAACTTACGGCTTGGATCTGGAGCTTTAATGGCTTACCTAACAAACTACTTACAGCTAGCTGTTCTTCAGATGCGAGACGTAAGTAGGACTTACGGCTCTAATAGCCAGCCGTAAGTAGTTCTGGAACTCGAGTTTCGATTTTCATGGAGTGAATCTTACCTAGTTTTAGCTCCAAAATCAATAACAAAAGAGTGGGTTTGGATGCTTACCTTTGCTGGTCCATTGTTGCATCAGTTTTGGTTCCATCCATGATCAAAAACTCGAAAATGAGAAATGTGGAAAGAAAAGAGAGGTAAGAGAGGAGAAGAGAGGGGAGAAATTTTGATGTTTTGATTGTTATGTTTTGATTTTTTTTGTGTGGGATATAAGTATTTATGTTTGTAATTAGGGTGGGGGTAAATTTGGGTAAGAATTAGTATAAATTAGTATAAGGATAACTTAGTCATTTCACAATTTTTGACAGCCCCCTATAAAAACGCCTGGACATTTGAAGTAATTTCCGAGGGCTTCAATTTTTTCAGAAGCCCCTGAATCACCTTTCAAGTTTTAGAAGCACAATCAAGTTTTACGACATAGCTAGATTTAGGTCCGAAATCTTTGAATTACAAGAAACCCAATCAGTTGGCCATAAATTTGGTATAGAATACAATCTTCTAGATTGACGGTGAAAAATCACTGTGGAAAAGACCATAGCTAGAACCAGGCTGTCCAGGAATTATTTTGAAAGCTAGTTTTAGTTTCAATCTATCACATATCCATTATCTTTCTGCTCTATTCTGGTGAGCTTAAACAGTACAAGTTGAAAAAGAAAAACACCCTTCAATCTAACCATATTAGACACACCTACTGGTGCTAGTAACAGGAACATCTAACCGTGCAGTGAGTGGCTCAGACAGACAGAAGCCAAGTATCAGAACCATCAGAGTAGGATATCTTATTCTGATGACAGTCTGATCACCAAAAGGAAAAAAAATAAATCTAGCTCCAGTTCTAGGCTGGATGAGGAAATCTTCTAAACAAGGTCAGCAGCAGTAGCCCATTACCCTGTCCTGTACTGCAAGTCATTTCAAGTCTGATTTACCTCCAGAATCTGATGTCATGCAAGACGAATTCCAGATATTATGATGTCAGAAATAACAAATGATTATGCCACGAAAAAGTGTATAAATCCAAATAACCTTAAATATCAGGGATAAAACTGAAGAACTACCTCTAGTCGAAAGCATAAGGATCGTCTACGTAAGGATTCAAAGACCCCTCTGCAAATAGATCACCAATATTTGTCTGGCTACCTTCGTTGTAAACCTGCTCAGAGAATTAACCCGTTAACAGATACACATTAAGCAATTTTAAGTCAAAGAAAACGAAGACCAAATAAACAGTATCATATCACGTGTGATGACGTTTCGTCAACTTTTCCAGTCATCAATGTGAATTAGTTAATTCACCAGAGTTGTATATGTTTCTTCATCACTGTTTAGCATCTAAGTACTGGTTTTGATGTTTCTTACTCTTTACTAGTTCTATACTTCTATTTATCAATTAGACACGACCTACCTGAGTAACTGTCAGACGCAATAGGCAACCGAATCTACTAACACGAACCTTTAGTCAATCAACAGTAGCTTTAACAGACAGATGGAAATAACTTAATACGGTGACATGTTTTTGCAGAGAAACCTTGGCTCGTAGATATGGACAGAAGCAAGAGATTAGGAAACTTTACAGGTTACATAAAAAGTTGTAATAAGAACTCACGACAGCAGAACACCATTAAGTATACTAAAGGAAAGGAAACAGAATCGAGCAAATAATCAGATGTCCAGTGGGCATAAAAGCTGTAAGTGAAAAAAGCGGCCTCGTATTTCATTAGTTGTTATAATAACAATCTTAAAAGATGAGCTCAAATATATTTCAACCATATCATCTAGAAGGAAGTCAACTCCAGAAAGCAAATTTTATTGGCTCAAGATATAAGCCAGAAATCAAGTTCTACATACCTCCTTCACCGTCATGGCATCTTTACGGGCCCTAGATCTGGGGGTAGCCACTCGCTTATGCTTTGTTGGATCCTGTATTGCGAAAGGATAATCCACAAAGCAGAGTAACTAATGATGAAATGCTCTTATAATTATCAGTGGAAATACTTCCATGTGAACAAATTAGTACCTCAACCATTACGGGACTTTTTGTTTTACGCTTTGTAATACCCCTATCAGTGGTTTCAACTTCATATTCACGGCGAGTTACCTAGACGAAGCAATAATACAATCATTTTAATAATTTAGATTTATAAATTAAAAAAGTATCCAACAACAACAACAACTAAGCCTTTTGTCCCAAACAAGTTGGAAAAACAACTAAGCCTTTTGAAGTTACATGTAAGTTTTAGGGATAGGGAGGAACTCACCTTCCGACTATGTTTAGGAATATTCATCATGTTTCCTGCATTTTCTTTCTCAACTTTCCTCAACGCATTCGATACTGGTGTCTGTGTCAATCTTATGTACTGTCCATCCCACAAACAGTGAAAAAGGTGTATAAGATAAAATAGTTTCACTAGCAGAAACATGGATTTACTATCAGATTATAATTCATTATCAAGTATATCAACCTTCTCATCATTAGTGGGCTTTATAACAGGATATTTACTTCTTTCCTTGCCATCAGTATTCCTCATATTGATTTTTGATGTAATGGAATAGTCCTGTGGATAAAACAGAATTGGATTTCTCCAGAAAAACCCTTCACTAACAGAACTAACACAACTATTAACCAAAAGAACTTGAATGAACCAGAAAGGCTAAAATAAATTATGAAAATCTTAACATGTGAAGCGTCTTTGTATTCAGACAAATTAAATGCACATCATAAATTATGTAAAAATGGCCTCAAAATATTGGAGAAGGCCAAGCAGAATCGGAGGTACAAAGTACAAACTGGTATTTTCTATATCTGAGAGAGAAATCTCCAACATATAGAGTAGAACCAGGGAGAACCTTTTACCATGAACCAACAAGGCAACACTTACAGATCTTGTTGGTCGCAATACGATTCTCTATATACCTCCTCTAGACAACAGAAAATTACAGTAAAGTCTAAAATAAAAAACAAATCTATCTCTTCGACAATATCCAGAATCTGCTATGGTGATTCAGTTCTAGGACAATGTAGTAGATTCCCTACCAAAAAAACTTATTACTTATCTAAAAGCCCTTGCGGAGCCCTTGCATATAACCAACAATATAAGCATGTTTGCTGTACAGACAAGATGAATGAACCAAACCTTTTTTGATGTCACTTCTTGGTCCTCTTTTGGCTTCCCGTCTAATGTTTTCCACTGCATTTGCAACAAAGCTCTCTGCCTTTCTTCCTACAATTCCCCAGCAAGGTAGGTTAAAACAAAGCACCTCCAGGCTCCAGTCGATTGTTGTGTGCATGTCGAAAAAGTATAACTTTCCAGGAAAAAAAAAGAAAAGAAACAAACAAGAAGAGAGAAAGTACACCTTGGATTTCTGGTGTCCTAATTCCTCGTGCAGTTTTCTGCATTCATCTTCATGTTGACACTTCAGAACTTTCAGTTCGAGGTCATGCTCTTCTTTCAATACCCTGGTTTTCTACAATTGAACACATTCATTCATAGATACCACTTGACAGTTAGGTGTGTTGCGGAAAGTTAAAAACCATCACAGACAAAAAGGGAAGGGACGCAGTCGCTAACATTACCTCTTCCAGCTCATCTTCAGCCTGAAGCTTAACATGTTTTAGCTCTTCCTCTTGGTCATCCCTAAGATCCTTTTCTTTTTTATCATAGTCTTGCCGGAGACGACTAATCTGTAAATCGGCACAATAGATGGTTTATGAATACAAATATGGTGTTACAATTACAGAAAAACAAATGCCACAAAGACAGAGTTAATGTATCTTCCAAATGCACTCTTTGCAAACCAAATGATCTAATAAAGGCACACTTTTATGTTTCTAACGTCTACTTGCTGCAACTACATCTAATATTATATACCTACTCCAAACTACAATTGCAAACCAGCTAAAGCAGTAATGTGCTAAAATGTATACCACAATGGGAGTTATTTCAGTATAAGATGCATCACCGACCACCATCTACTAAGGTTATACGCACCAAAATAGCATGTTGCTCCTGGGATTGCATTAAAGATTGCCTTGACTCTTCTTTGCTTTCTGCAAGTTTTTTGTCACATTGGCTTTCCATTTCGCGAACAAGTTTGTCTACCTGAAGTTCAGGTAACAAAAATAAATAAAAGCCGTGGATTTTGAAGAAAATAACTAGTCGGCTAGTAGTATTCCGCACCTTCTGCTTTTCCTGATTAACAATATCCAGCTTCTCCAGCTCAAACTTCTTCCGGATGTCATTAACAGCCTGTAACAAGCCTTTCAGTTCCAATGAAGTTATTGGCATAACAAGACGGGGATTGTATTTAGATCAGAGCAGGCATTACCTGGTCATTCCTTTGAGAAATTTCCTTCAAATGTTTACTTAACTCTAACTGTTTGCTTTCCAGCATCAGATCATATTGCTTTTTGGTTTCTGAAAGCGTACTTTCTGCAGCAGCCAGGGATGCCTGAATCTGCAATAATCTGATAGTGTTACTTTATCTAAAGTCAACTCTAATAACACTATAAAAATGCACTGATGATATTTATCTGACCTCTGTTTTCTGATCTTCTAACAGTTTCTCCCTCTGAATATATTGTTGATGAAGCTGTTCCTTATCTTCTAAACATCCACGAAGCTCACTAACCAGATTTTCTAGTGAGGCTACATGCTCCTCATGTTCCGCGATTACTTTTTGAAGACCTTCAGTTTCTTCAGATTTGCTCTGTAGCTCCACTTGCAGCTTGTCTTGCATATCTCGGCTTTCAGATTCTAGCGTCGAGATATTCTGTGATAGTTCTTGCTGCAAGGTTCAAACAAAGAAGGTTATGAATGTTACGTTCAAAAATTAGAAATTTCCATTGAGAAGTGTGATAAATGACGAACCATTTTATGTTCAGCTAGTTCTGATTCTTCAGACAATTGTTTTATTCTCTCCTCCATGTTTGCAAGCAACATTTCCAATTCTGCCTTCTTCAAAATAAGAGTTTCAGCTTCAGATTCCATTTTCTTAATTCTTTCATCCGCTGAACGATTTTCTTCGGCATGCTGTAGTATCAAAAGTTCCTGGAATTTCTGAAACTCGGCACCCTTGTTCTTAAGCTCTTCATTACCTAATCGAAGAGCATCGTTTTCAGATTTAATATTCATCAATTGTTCGTGGAACTGATTAGATTGGAGCTGACTAAGATTTGCAGTTAAGTCCTTCTCTTGCTTAACCAATTTGTAGCTTGTTTCAAATGTATGGTTCAGCTGAGCCACATGATCTGAAACCGCCGCACTCTGTTTTTCCAATTCGATTAACTTCTCTACTAAGTCATGGACCAGACCTTGAAGACCTTTTATCTCTTGACCAGATGCAAGTAATCGCCTAGCATAGTGTTCATTGTTAGCCTGGAGATCACCCTTCTCTCTTTCCAAATTGCTCTGAGCATCTGCCAAGCACTTGCACATGTCTTCTTTCAACCGTAACTCTCTTTGGACTTCTTGCAACCGTGAATTAAGTTTATCCAAGCACAAGCTGTCCGCAGCAACAGATTTTTCTAAGTCCTTTATCTGAGCATCTGAAACAAAGAACACGTTCAATTCCCACAAAAACTACATCTTATTAATATTATGTTCTAGTGTACAATGCACAACCTTTAAGGTTGGAGCTGTCCAACTCCAGCCAATCACAAAGAACTAAAAACTACAAATGCTCAACCCAGTATAATGTGGTGAGACATGAATAAGTGCTACTGACTTGCAATCTGAAATCATAAGAAGTTTTACCCTAACTGAAAATAGAAACTCAATATGCCTAGCATTTGAGCACTTGATGCTAGACTACACATGAAAGAAGTGCAAACATAAACACGATAGTGTATTCAACTATTTAGTTATCTATCAAATAAATACACAGGATATGACATGTATGAAAAGGTACATTGGCATGCATGCATGAAGCCCAACTATGCCCAAAAACGGATAATCACATAAAGTGGCATCTGTTGTAAGCTACTAAGCTTCCACCAACTGACCATCCCATTTGCAAATCACATGGAAAAATTAACAGATTCACACTCAATAAAGCCAAGTATAACATCAAATCTCCAGAAAACAGAAGCACATACCTTTTATTTCAATAAGATTCGCAGTTCGGCCTTGTTCGACGATATAAAATTTCTCTCTTTCCTCTTTCTCAATTTGAAGTTCACTCAGCAATTCTTCACCTATCAGATATAAACACCTAAGCACATCAGAATAGTTTATGCTAATTGATAATGCATTAGATATGTATCCTTCGGCTCTAAGTCATTCTGAACGTGGCAATAACTAATTCTCTTCCAAAGACTGGTAGCAGCACTTCTTCAGTTCATCTAATTACTAAAATATGAAACACTGTTAGTATGAAACACTAAATTGCTATTTTTGCAGGTGCCATAATATCGGCGAAGAAAACTTACATTTTCCCATGTTCTCCTTGGTAGAGTCCATTCTCAATGTTAGACCAGCCATCTGAAGATGCAAGTTGTCAAATGCTTCTGAACTTGCTACAAATTTGTCTTCAAACACCTTCTTATCGTTTTCAGCTAATTCACAAACAAATTTAGACTGTCAAGAAAACATTTGAGAATCTCAAATCAGATCAAGCAACCTATGGGAAAAAAACTCACCCTCGCGAACCTGACCAGCCAAGTGCTGTAATGTTTCAGTAAGTTGATCACAGAAAGCCTTTGTTGAAGAAAATTTAGATTCCAGTCCTTTCCAGAGTTTTGCCTCTTCTTTCTGCTTCACTTGAAGCTTTGCATTTTCATTTACAGCATTCTGTAATTTCTCCTCCAACAAATGAATATGGTCCACCGCTCTTTTTAGTTTCGTGTTCTGTCCACATTCCATAAATTCACAAATCAATTAGTTCCCTAGCCAATTCTAGAAAATTCATCCTCCTATCTCAAAGCTAAGGTAAAATGTAAAACCCTTTTCAACGAAAGAGACTTAACTAAGCTGCGAGCACAAAACAGAATTACAGAAAAAGAAATCTAGTAGGCATAGATGTAAAGAAGTTGAGAACATGTAAAATCTGGTTCATGTGACCCTAACTAAGGAAAAAAACAAAGCTCATCCTCCTATCTCAAAGCTAAATGACCCTAACTAAGGAAAAATGTAAAAAACTTTCCCAACTGTTAAAATTTATAGACGATGAAACTGCGTAGACATATTATTGCTTTGGCATTGCTCTTAGAGAGCTTCTACAACTCTCACGTGATGAAGCAAGACAAATGATACATCCACTTGCTATTACACAACAGTCATTGTTACTGCCTATTCTGACTTTGCCAAGATAGCTAAGTAAACCGACTTGTTCTACACTAGCTTCTTTTAACTTAACTTTGCCAATTAGATTCCAACAATAACTAAGCTAAATGATCCTATGTAAGCTAAATGAAAACCAAAAATTAACCGATCAGATTAGAACGAGACCTTGACTAATCTAGAAATCAACGATGAACCAAATTAATCTTTAAATCAAGCTAACAAATACCAAATTAACAGACAGATTGCGCCAGATGATAAAACAAAATTTGAACCTAAAATATAGTAGATCGGGAATAAAGAAGTTTCTAAACTTGCCAATATAGACCGATTTCATAATACTACTAGCTTCTTTTAAATGATTTACAACTCTAAATTGTTCATATCTAAATAAACCGATCAGATTTGAATGTGACCTTGACAAATCTAGTTATAGAATGAGAAATCTACTAGGCATAGATGTTGAAAGCAAAATTAACAGACAAATTTAACCTAAAATGTAATTGAGATCTAGAACTAAATCGGTAGATCAAATTCAAAGGAGAAGAAATATGTTACCGTCAATTCAAGATCGGTCTTGACGGAAGCTTGTTCCTTAACCAGTTTCTCTGAAAATCAAAATCATCAGTATCATTATCAATTAACAAAAAAAAACTCTGAAGAGAAACGAACCTGCAGTGAGTTTGAGATTTGCAAAATTTCCCAAAGAAACTGAATCTGAAGAAGATCTATATGATGAAGACATTAACGAAGGTGGTTTTCTTGATGCAGAGAACGATCTAAGCTCATGCTCATCTAAACTCTTCTTCATTTCGGAACCTTAGAAATTCTCATTTGCCAGCCTGAGATCTGGTATTTATATTCTTTCAGGTGGCGGTTGTGAGGATTAATTACGTGGCATCGTTACGTCAGAAACTACGAAAATACCACTAGCTTTATGTAGTACTAAACAACCAGGTGCGCCACACGCACGCTGGGACATCACCACTTCCGTCCTATACATATGGCAATTCTTTTAATATGAGACCCGTATCCATACATTTGAGTATGAGACCCCATGTAGAATGCTGACACCTAGGCAAATAAAAATCTTTTAACTTCTTTTTTTTTTTGAAAAACACAGTGCTTTGTTTAGTAGATTGATCTTACATAGTTGAGCATGGGTAGCTCAAATACCTTACACTTTGTCATTATCTTGACAAAAAACTCGGCTGATCCGATATCACAGTAATAACAAAAAGAGACCAAACATGTAGTAGCTTGAATTCTTCTATGAACCAAAAGCTTGGTAGATCCAAGAATCGCACCATCCGCTAACCATCCTCTTGATTTTTTGTTGAGCATTACCACCGAAGGTAACCGGTTGCCTCGAACTAAGGAGTCGAAGCCTCCCTCCCAAACAGGAGAGGGCAAGTTGTTGATATAAAATAAACTACAAAAAGAATTTGTGAGAGGTAATGAGATGGGTTCAGAAAAATGTTGTAGTGTGGTTTTAACTTCTTAAAACGGTTAGCATTTAATTAATTTTTTCTACTACGAAGATGACAGCCATAACCTTTTGAAACTGAATTTGAGATCTTTTAGGATTTTTTAAAATAAATATGTGGTTTATTTTCTGGATAGTTAAAAGAATTTTTTTTCTGACAAAATGCAAATTTATTAAAGAAACATTTTCAGTCACCCTGGTATCAGGTTACTAAACTTGGTAAAAATAACAGAGAAGATTACTAAACTTGGTAAAAATAATCATATAAGCATTCAACCTGGTATCAGGTTCTTCGTATTGTCTATCAGCATGATAAGATTAATTCTTTGTACAAGGCTCGAATATGATGCCTTTTTACGTGATTATATGCTTCTCTAGATTTGATTAGAAACTAAATTATTTCTCATTTTGACTGTAATGGTGGCCTTAACAAAGATTCTCCAAGGTTTAGTATATTTCTGAACTATGTTTCATTTCCAAGTTAAAAAAACAAGAGACACAAATCAAAACCTAGCTAGTGGATTGGCATAACAATTTACTTGGAATATTACCCACTAAGAAAATTGCAAGATCTATGGTGAATATGAAAAATACCGAGTATCTTAATCAAAAAAAAAAAAAAATGAAAAATACCGAGTATTAAATAAAGATGAAAATGTGGGTGCTTTCATGGGAAAAAACAAATTTTAGGAAGACTCGCGTACCTGTACTTCATTCTCTGATGTTCCAGTTGCTTCAAGTTGTTGATCCTCTTTATAACCATTTATTCGGGCACTTCTTTTCACTATCACAAAACTTAAAACAAAAAAAAAATATGAACTACATGTATTTTGTGGCCCCCCATTTTGTGGCTCAATTCAAGGAATTGCCTACATGGATTTAGGGTCGGACCTGTTTCTATCGACTTAAGCAACTCAAAAACTTCGAACGCACTTCCTGGCTCATCGAATTATCGTACTAACTAAAACACCAATCGAATCAGTTCTTTAAAACATTCAGGCAACAGGAAGAATTGCAAAATGGAACGCTCAAATAGGACAATACGATTACGAAATTCGTACGTCACAAAAATCACAGGTTATAACTGACATACTAGCTGAATTTCTTGTCGAAGAAGACGATGAAGGCGAACCAATGCTAGGCATCGAGGAAGAATAAGGGCCAATAGACCTTTTACAGTAGTGTCATCCTCGACGTTGGGAAATATTCATCGATGGATCAGTAAATGGGGACGGTCGTGGAGTTGGAATAGTCTTCACTTTGCCAGAGGGGAACCAAACACTGTATTCACTTCGAATATAATTCGAAGCCACGAATAATGAGACAGAGTACGAGGGAATGGTTCATACGTTAAAACTCATGATAGAAATGGAAATTCAAGAGGCAAGTATAACCACGGATTCTCAGCTTGTAGTCAGGCAACTCGATGGGAGCTATCAGACAAATGATTCGTTACTGATATAGATAAGAAGTTAGCTAGGAGGTTAACGGCAAAATTTCAAATCTAAAAATAAGGCACATATTGTAATACCCCGTTTCGGCAGGTAGGGTTCGCCGAATGGAATATAAGTAGTGGTTTCTCCTTTCAAAACACTGAGGCCTTTTCAAGCATAATTAACTCAGCAGTTGGAAAAACTTTGCAGTTAAATGTGCTCGGGCGGGAGTAGTCCAGGGATGGGTGACCTCCCGGGAATTTGCTGCCGGATGACCGCAGCGGCGCCCGTTGAAAACCCCATACTGCCGGATGACCGTAGTGGTCAAGTGGGGATAGTATCGGTGGAGGGACGGGTCGTTACAGATGGTATTAGAGCCGGCGACGACTCACCTGTCGAGGGTGGGAGAGTACGCTGTACAAGTTGTGTGCCAGGTAGCTCGTCTCATGAGGGGCAGGGAACGTCAAAGATCTGGGCTTGAAAAATATATTCTGGAGCCGAGGACGGCTCCAATTTGAAGGTGGTGGTATTGTAGCTCGTCTCACGAGGGGCAGGGAACGTCAGAGATCTGGGCTTGAAAAATATATTATTGTAATACCCCGATTTGGCAGTGGTTGGCTGAAATGGAATATAAGTAATGAATTCTCCTTTCATAACACCGAGGCCTTTTCAAGCATAATTAACTCAACATTTGGAAAAACTCTGCAGTTAAGCGTGCTCGGGTGGGAGTACTCCAGAGATGGGTGACCTCCCGGGAAGTTGCTGTCGCATAACCGCAGTGGCGCCCGTTGAAAACCCCACACTGCCGGATGACCGCAGTGGCCAAGTGGGGACAATATCAGTGGAAGGACGTGTCCTTACAGATGGTATCAGAGTCGACGACGGTTCACCTGTCGAGAGTGGGAGAGTACGTTGAACGGGTTGTGTGCCAGGTAGCTCGTCTCACGAGGGGCAGGGAACGTCAGAGATCTGAGCTTGAAAAATACATTCCGGAGCCGGGGACGGCTCCAATTTAAAGGTGGTGGTATTGTAATACCCCGATTCGGCGGTGGTTGGCCGAAATGGAATATAAGTAATGAATTCTCCTTTCATAACATCGAGGCCTTTTCAAGCATAATTAACTCAGTAAATGGAAAAACTCTGCAGTTAAGCGTGCTCGGGCGGGAGTAGTCCAGGGATGGGTGACCTTCCATTTATCATCAACAATATTAATTCCAGAGCTCTAGAAAACCTATTAATCAAGAAAAACCACTAACTATACTGTTTTGTTCCTTAGTAAAAACTCCCCCGTAATGTCAAATCAAGTAGACGCACATCACCCTTAAAAAAATTTCTTCTCTAATTTCTTTGTATATCTATTATCATCGAACAAACGAACAGCATGAAAAACACCATTTTGACTTTTGAGAAGAAGTCGAATTTCAAAAGGTTTGAATAGATAAGAAGGATAAAGAGGGTTAAGTTCAAATTAGATAAGGAGTATATGGGTGTTTAATTAATAAAATCTTGAGAAAATAATATAATATCAATACATGCAATATGATCTAAATCCTACGGCTGATCCCGCGGGCGTACAATAGCTGTCACGCGCGCGCGCGCGTTACATCAGGACTCATAAAAATATACGACTATGAAGATATCATGAATAGATATATGTCAAACATGTATTGTATGATTATGATTAGAAGGTTGCTTGTAGATATTATAACAATCGATGAGCTCATTTTTATCTACCTGCATCATAAAAATCAATGAATATATTAATAAGTCGAGAAGCATGAGATAGTGGTGTAAATAAATGTAAACTTGATTAATTTGACCTTAATAGTTTTGATTATTGCTTTGTTCATGACACCCGAAATCGATCTTCCACTAACTAGCTCTCCTGGAATTAATATAAAAATGAATATCGCTAGAATGAGTGACCAACTAGTCGATTCGATGAATTTTGACATTATTCTTCTTCTTAGAAGCCAACAACATTATATACGCGAAATACTTTTTTTTGAAAGTGATACACTATATACTTGACGTATGATATGTGGAAAAAGATTGATTTAAATGGGATTACCTACTACCAATACTAGAATTATGCCCGCGCTACGCGCCGGATTGTTTACCGTTTGTGTGTTAATCGTTCTCCTTTTTTTTCTTCCCCCGGACCCTTGATTATCGCCTAATTGCTATGGAATTTTAACACAAAGGGTCAAGTCCCGGTAACAATGAATCTATCCCAAATCAACTACATCAAAACAAAATAATCGAAGATAAACTGGATTTTCAGGAGATTTGCCCTGAACCTTCTAACTTTGGAGATTCACCATGAACCTCATAATTTGGAACAAAAACAGATTAGATGACCCTCAAACATGGCCATGCCCTAGTTCTAGACACAATTGGTAATTATTTTAAAAATAATGTGGTTATCCCAGCACCACTTCATT
>JAJJMA010217164.1:0-10960 GCA_023529015.1 Papaver nudicaule | reverse complement strand
GCGCCACAGATGTTTGTCCCAGGCCAAAAGGCCATGGAGCCATACTCGTGGCGCCACAAAGTGTTTGGCCTGTCCAAAACACGGCCATAACACGGCCATAGCACCATTAGCCTAGCGCCACAATAATTGGCCTAGCCAAAAGGTCATGGCGCCATGAACCATGGTGCCACAGATGTTTGTCCCAGGCCAAAAGGCCATGGAGCCATACTCATGGCTCCACAAAGTGTTTTGCCTGTCCAAAACATGGCCATAACACGGCCATAGCACCATTGGCCTAGCGCCACAAGAATTGGCCTAGCCAAAAGGTCATGGCGCCATGAACCATGGCGCCACAGATGTTTGTCCCAGGCCAAAAGGCCATGGCGCCATATTCATGGCGCCACAACAAGTGGTCCTTGGCCAAACGCCAAGACCGTGGCGCCATACTCCATGGCGCCACAACAAGTGGTCATTGGCCAAACGCCAAGACCGTGGCGCCATACTCCATGGCGCCACAACAAGTGGGCCTTGGCCAAACGCCAAGACCGTGGCGCCATAATCCATGGCGCCACAACAAGCTGGCCTTGGCCAAAAGACAAGGCCGTGGCGCCATGAGCCATGGCGCCACAACATGCTGGCCTTGGCCAAAAGCCAAGGCCGTGGCGCCATGAGCCATGGCACCACCATAACTAACGCCAAAGCGCGTTGAATCAGTCAGCCTTGGCCAAAGACCAAGGCCTTGGCCTCCTGAGCCTTGGCGCTACACACCACTTCCATACTCGTGTCCCGGAGGCACTACGCTCATGTTGGTCACGACGACTAGTCGTACAACTCTACTCTACTCAACTCAACTACGCAATATCTGCGTATCACTCGCTCGAGATATCAAAACATCACACGGGGGGATAACTTCAGGGGTATTGGTCTGGCGGTCTCACTACGCCACAGGGCCTGATTCCCAACGTTTTTTTTTTCACATCTGCAACGTTAATAGCCGTTGCGCCCTAGGCAACGTCAAATAACGTTGCGCAATTTTTTTTAACGTTGCTGTAAATAGGAATTATTAAAAATTAATTAAGCAACGTTATTAACGTTGCCAATAACGTTGCGCCTTCAAGGGCTTATATGTCTTTTTACCGGAAAATAGATTTTCCGGATTTATATTATGTTTTGCCTATTTTTTTTTTTTCCTTATCCGTTTCTTCTTCTTCTCTCTTCTTCTCCGTTTTCCTCTTCTCTGTCTCTGTCTCTCAGGAACTCTACCATGAAATCCTTTTGAGGTCACCAGTGAAAACATTACTTGCATGCAAGTGTGTTTGTAAGAAATGGTATACCCTAATTTCATATCCTGGTTTTGTCAAATCCCATCTTAATCGTACTACTGCATCTGAAAATAACAACCCTAGTCTCTAATCTTCTTTCTTTTTTTCTCAAAATCACTGAAATCGTTTCTCTCATGTCTGAATACCTCTAACCCTATACCCCAACTACACAAAACCTTTAAACAGAAATCTAAATCAACTCATATAAACCCTCTGTGATTCTCGCGAAACCCTAAAAATCCATACTGAAATTGTAGAAGCTCGTTGATTCTCACGGTATAAACCCTAACCCTAACTACTGATGTGATGATGTTACTTTTGTTTGATTTTGATAACGACTTATGTATAAATCCTAACCCTAGAAATTGATTTTCTACCCAATTTTAATTTTAACCTAAAATGTTTGTTTCTGTTTGATAGGATATCACCAGGTCGGATTTCAAATCTCGTTTCTCTCATGTCTGAATGGAGAGCTCACAGCGGTGTCCCATGGTTCGATGGCTACACCAGGATCGAGATTAACAGGAAGTACTAGTGGTTTGGTTTGAAGGCAAGGCTAAACACCAAGGTAATGGTTCAGGTTTTGGGTTTGATTTCGGTGTGAATTTGGGTTTCTGAAGCCGAGATGAACAAAGGAAAATCAGCAAGAATTAGAGAGGAGTCTGGTGGGTATTTTCGAAGGCTTCAACAAAGGAAATGGCAAGATTAGTGGCTCGAGTTGGTGTTGGTTTGAATATGTAATTGGACTGGAAAACAACCAAAACATGACGCTGCTGCAATGAGTTTGGGGATGATTTTAGAAGCAAGAAGTTGCTAATTCGAAGGGTTTGAGAAGTGAATAGACTCCTGATATGTATGTTATGTGAATGATTGTTACAGGGAAGGAGCTGTGAGGAATTTGAAACGAATTGAACTTGTTCTTCTCCAACAGAAATAACGCACGCAAGCTGTTTGATATAATGTTTAGTGCAGTTTTTGCCAAACCAGGTGCAGAACTAGGCAAAGAGGATGATGCTGCTGTTTTCATGATGCTGAGGGGTGTGTTAGCAATGGATTGGGCATGACGACATGCAATACTAAAAGCTGAAATGGGTTGGAGTCAGTTGACATAGGCAGTAGGGTCTTTGTGCTTTGAATTGAGCTTTTGGTGAGGTTTTTGGCAAGGACGGAATTGCAAAATTTAAATCCAAACTAATTGTCAGACTAAAAGGAGACTCTTAGTTGAACGTCTAATTACTTGCTGTTACTTTTCGGATGCAAACATTTCACTTATCATACTAGCAAGTCTCGTGTCTAAGTGTATTAACTGATGAGAAATACTTTCAGGTAAGTTTTTTATTTTTTTTCCTGCATAAGAAGTAATCCCCTACTGGATATAGAATCTAGATGTTTGTAATATCCAGGTGTCATGGCTTGTTGAGTGGGATGTTAGTTAAAAGTGGACATTGCTGTTTCTGAGTTGTTGGCAGAAACATTTGAGGTTGATATCAGTAACACCAAAAGGCTCCTCGAGGGAAAACGTGGTGAAATAATCCGGCAAAAGGATATTATTGTAAGTGACTCCTACCTGATTACCATCCCCTCTTTGGTTTTATGTTGCAACATCGCTTTTCCTTGCTGTAAATGAACTCCACCTCGTGCTCTTCAGGTGGTTGGTGAATCTGGATTGTTTACTCCAGATGATATAGCCTATGTTCAAGAAGTCGGAGTTAAAGCAGTAAGCCACATTCCTCTTGTGCACCTAATATCCAAATCCTTGGTCAGTTCAATTTTGTTGTTCGTTCATTTTGAAAATGTATTTATTGTAGGTTTTGGTTGGTGAATCGCTTGTGCACATTCTATGCCTGCTCAGTAAGTGGATGAACTTTATTTTCTGTAATAATACTTCGTTTCATGTTCTAGACCTGCTTGACATATAAGTGAAATCCGGATTGCAGGAAGAACATTCGACAGGTTGCAAGTGCCCACCAGGATTCCAAGGTGATGGGGTCCAAACATGTGAAGGTACCCCTGCTTACTTTTTTCTTGTTATGGTTATACGTACATGAGACCATGTTGAGGTTCCCTAAGGTTGATTGCTGTAGATCGCAACTATAATACTAAACCGTTGTCGCGACATGAGATGATGACAGTTAAAATGAAAATGGATGGCGTTACATGATCTTTTATTTCCTTTAGATCACAGGAGTAATCAAATTGTTAGCTAGAATTATGTACAAGGTTACTGATTTGGCAAATTTGAAGAGGTAAATAATGCCCAAAAGGTGTTGGCTAACCAGGGGAAAATGGTTGCAGGGTAGATAAATTACTAAATCTTGGTGCAACTGAATACACAGCTATTGATTTGTGGTCCACAGATTGTGTTATGGTAGAATTACTCCTTGGTCAGGTAAGTTGCTGAATAGATGGTGGTATGTGATTGTTTTCGTTTTTCTTGAAGTTAACCAGGTCATCCTTATTTTGTTCAATCTACATTTCAAATTCGTCTCGTCTGCCTCAGTTGGGTTTGTTGGTTGAGTCCCACATGGACGCTTGATTGTTGTCATCAGAAGACTCTAATCGTTTATATACTTTTGGAAACCCGCCAGATTGTTGTTACTTAAGTCCACTAAATGTGATAGATTTGTCATTATAAGAAAGCCTTTATACATCCATCAAGTAGTAATTCCTAGGCTCCACTGAAATGGAACAATATCTTAACTCGGAATGTAAAAGTGCAGAAATTTTCATTATGCCTGTTTCTGAGTTTCATCTCTTTATCCTTGCTTAGGAGGGACGATTCCTGGTTTGCGGCACTTGGAAGATCTTGCATTCACATGACTTGGAGCGATCGTGGAGCGATATCTCTCGAGGTAACCTGCAATTTTGGAGGGTTTTCACTTTCAAAGTACCTCATCATTATCAAGCCAGGTGTTCCCAGTGCCCCAGGGGTAATGTGCCGAACTTTTTTGAGTAGCAATAGTGTACCCTGAATGTTTCTAACTAACACATACTGTACACCAGAATGTTGCTAGATCATTATTATGTATAAATGTAGCATACATGTATGTATGTAATCTAGTTGAGAAAACATTTTTTTTTTAATTAATGTATGTATTTTTTTAATACAATATTAGGTATTTTTTAATAAAATATTTGGTATTTTTGTTAATACTATATTTAGTATTTTTTTTTAATTTTAATTAAAAAATCCGCAACGTTTATAGGCGTTGCCTAAATTACAGAAAACGTTGCTCTAAATAAATTCTGCAACGTTACTTACGTTGCTTTAAATAAAAAAGTGCAATGGAAGATGCAACGTAAATTCCGTTGCTTTAATTAATTAGAGCAACGTTAATAGACGTCACGAAAAATTTGTGACGCCGTATTCGCAACGCTAATAGACGTTGCTTTAATTCTGCGCAACGTCTATAAGCGTTACAAACAGGCCCCTGTGGCGTAGTGTCTACGGCAGTTGAAAGAAACTGATGGAGATGATGGACAGTTACGAGAAGATGGCGCGAGTGGGCATGTTCCACACAACTCAGGCAGCTACGGTAACCAACGCATGTCCCCCACTCCTCCACTCTTCCACGACGTCCACCTTCTCTGTCGAGAGATCAGGGTGAGTTCAAACTATAAATAGAGGCTTCCTCTATCTTCCAAGGCAGAACATTGAGAACATCGATCCAAGAACGTTCAGAACACACAAACAGAAACAACCAGAGTCTCAGAGAAAACACCTGAGAATCAAACACGTTTCTAGCCTTGGAGATTTCCAGTCGACTTCACGACGGAGATCTTGAACTCTTACACCCAAATCACATCCACAACCTGATCTCAAGTTTCTTCGCTGTTTCCCTCCCTAGACCAACCTCTATCCTCTCTGTGACCGAAGCAAGGTGGAAACGACCATCCTTGGTTTAGGCTTGCCTTGTTCGACTTTGATCTCCGAGCACTACGAAAGTACCCAGAGACGGTACATTGTTTTTCCAGGTAAAAACATTATGTAATTTCACTTCTGAATTAATTATTTTCCATTTTTAAAATATTATTACCCGTTTTTTCTTTCTACTTAGTCAAGATTTCATATTGAGATTTTATGTGAGATATATTAGACATTATCATATACTAGGGTGCGACCCGTGCCATAGGCACGGTTTTTTTTTATCTTGTAAATGATTGTGAGAATTAGAAATGAAACTTTTGGAGTGTAAACTTTGTATTTCGTAGAGATAGATTTAAATTTAATTATTCAGGTGCTTTTTACTTCCAACCTTGTAACTGTAATCCACAGCCTTGGTTCATCGATTCACGATGTTCTTCATTAGGTGAAAGGATCTTTCAAATGATGGAATGTTTTTTCTGCGAACCCGCGATATTCTTCATTAGGTGCAAACAACCATAAAAAAGTTTCATAGGATAAAATTTAGTGCTTACAGTAACAACACATACTTGTGAAGGTTAAACTATAATGGTGATCCGTGGCATGAAAAAAATATCCTGGTTGTTCCCTGTTAATATTGTTGCTTCTATTACATGAGGCGCGCATCTCTCTATTCTTACAAAAATCATGTTGCAGAGCCTACTCCATAGTTGCGATGTTTCAAAAAATCATTATAGGATACCCCACTTTTAGGTATATTAACACGTGGTAGTCCTGGTGGATTCATGGCATTGAGACACTCACTTGGACATCCATATTTTTGGTCAACCCTTCTTCTAAATTCTCTTGGATTTCATCAGCCGCGAGCTAAGAATAGTATGTTCTTGTACTTTTGTAGGATCATGTTATTCATTGCAGCAATGTATTCATTACTTGGAGAAAAAATAGTTCTCTCCGTAAAATAGGTAGCCATCAGCATGCTATACTCCTCAATGCCATGCAAATTTCAGATATCAGGTACACCATATTTGTGCATCTATTTATTACCATATACAACTGCTCTATTTATCCTTCGGGTTTGTTCTGACCTGCGAATTAAAATATAGTCATTGAACTAATGAGAGAGTGTTGGGAAAGATCAGGTGGTGCATCAAGTTCAAATGACGTCAAGTTGCATATGTTAATGTTTAACATTTCTATATAGCATTATCGTGTCAGGTGCATCAGATGAACATATAAATTAGCAATGGAGTTTCAGTTTCATTTTATTACCGCTAACATGTTTCATTAGAATAAAGTATGATTCATCACATAGAATGTATTTCAAAATTCCTTTTCACGACTGCAAATAAAGTTCTAAATGTAAAAAGATCTTAACTGATAAATGGACTTCTCATTTGAGACCGACAGTGAAATTGAGATGCCATGGAGCGCTGCATCACTCTATGCATTGCCATAGACAATTACACTTTTTATCCTTCGGGTTTGTTCTGACCTGCGAATTAAAGTCTAGTCATTGAACTAATGAGAGAGTGCTGGGAAAGATCAGGTAGCTAGCGCATCAAGTTCAAACGATGACTAAGTTGCCTATAAAACATTTTTATATAGCATTATCATGTCAGGTGGATCAGGTAAACATATAAATTAGCAATGGAGTTTCAGTTCCATTTTAAATCTGCATTGTCGCTAACATGTTTCATTAGAATAGAGAATGATTCATCACAGAGAAAGTATTTCAAAATTCCTTTTCACGACTGCAAATAAAGTTCTAAATGCAAAAAAATATTAACTGATAAATGGACTTCTCATTTGAGACCTAAATTTGAGATGCCATGGAACACTGCATCACTCATTCAAAGAACCGTCCACAAAAAATATCGACATGCCCAGACAAAATTTAGACACGACAAATTGTTGTACCAAATCAAATTTAAGTCGTGAAAGAGCTACTGATTAAACCCATCCTTGTACCCATATTCTATAATGAAAATCTCTTAACAATGCAAGGATGGGATGTATTACTCCAGAACCAATGCAACGATACAGTGGGATCTAATAATGGGAATGGCTATTGTAGCAGAGTTCACTGATTCATATATAACTTTTTATGTGCCTTGAAGAATATGTTAAGTTAACGGTGATCTAAAAACTCGATGAACTGGGACATCACAAAAAACAAACTGACAGTGAAAAACTCAAAAATAATTTTCATATATAATTGCAAATAAAGCCACACTTGATGAAAAAGGTAACGTGCCCTATTCCAACATGAAAGCTGTGACCCATTTCCGAACTTCATAAATTGATACTAATACTAATCTACCAGTGTAAGTTTATGAGTCCCTTTCTTTTTTTCTTTTCTTGGTAAAGTACTGTGTAGAACAGAAACTACGGAGAGACACACTGCTGATTAATAATATTAACATTATACATTGAGTTACGAACAACTTCTAATTTTGAATGCCCAAGGAAAGAGTGAGTCGCATACCTGCCTTAATAGCCAATAATTCGGCAATGCTGCTACCATTTTGAAAAATGTGCTTGGCAAAGGCTGCAACAAAAACTCCATTATCTGATGGGATGATTCCTCTTGTACCTGCATCATTATATGATGGGATGATTCCTCTTGTATCTGCATCAAAAGACGCTGCACCATCAGTATTGAGCTTGTGGTAGCCTGGAGATGGGTAATCCCAGCCATAGTACTGGATAATATGAGCAAGATCTCGTGGAGATTATGCAGCAATAAACTATGACGTTTTACTGTTAGCCAAGTGAATAACTTTCTTACAAAGAAGAGGCTAGTTATCAAACAGAAGTTGGTTCCTAGAGACCCAAATTTGCCATTTAATTAAAGGAAGGTGATGGATTCACTCAAATGTTTTATATCTGGTGGATGCTCCTGCCACATACTATTAAGCCAGTGAAGGTCAAGGTGTGCAGACGACATAAGAAAACCCTCCTCAGCAGCAAGTTAGACCATAACGATGATACCTGGGAACACTGAGAAAATAAATTATTGATAGTCTCTGGTTGCCAAGAATGACTCCTTCAACACCTTTATTGTAAGAGCTTGTTGATTTCCTGAATCTCCCATGTCCAACTACAACGAAAACATAGAAGTAAGCTCACGAAAAAACTAATTTGCTTCACGCCACATACGGGTGAGCCTTACATGGATCTGGTTTGTTTGGCCATCACCAATCTCATGAATACGGTTGATGCTATTAGGCACAAAATTAACTGGATTAACTGATATGCCATTACAAATTGATATGAACAACCACAAATGATATGAAAACGACAAATTGATTGAACAATTAAAATATCAACAACAAAATTGCTTGAATCACCAATTCATGTCAGAGAAAAACAACATTTGTAGTCGAATGACAGACGCAATAAGAGGCGAACCAAACTACATATTACTACCCTCAGATTTATTATTTGAATCAGACAAATAATACTACACAAAATCAAAGTTGTTTTTTCCAATTGAAGCTTTAGCATATAAACAAAAAAATTCAGAACACGAAACCGAAGAACGATCTGGGAAACACCATATGGGAACCAAAAAGCTTGTTAAGACATTGTCTGGTCAAACCCACTAGCGTTGGTATGTCAAGCTAGTTGTCAGTTTTAGGTGTCAAAAGTCAATTCTTGATTTAGCCTACTAGAGTTTAGATTTCGGAAATGGGATATAGACAAAGTAGTAGAGACCTTGAAGACGAAGACTGTGAAGACAAAGAAGACATCAATTATTCTTCATCGATAAAAGGTTAGTAGGAGTTATGACTTTATGGATTTTCTTCTATTTCTACTTCATCTATTCTTTCGAAATAGTCGACTACTTTAGTAGTGATAATAGTGATTGAGATCGTATTCTTGCGTAACATGGCCTTGTGTCATGACCAGTGTTTGATCCCAACAAATACTGTGAGTCAAGAATGTATGAGACAGATTCGGTGCCATTTGTCCATTGCAATGGTTTGGTTGCAAACTGTTAATTGGATATGGATGAATCTAAAGGAGTGCTCTTGAGCAAAGAGTCCATGGATCACAACTGAGGACGTTCTCACGTCTATGTTCTGGCTCAGCCCAGTACTTCCAGCGGAATCCAGATTTGACGAAAATCTGACGGCAGGCGGTTCACGAACCGGTTTGCGTACCAGGAACTCGGAAATTCTCCTGAGTTCGAGATAGCTATTTTGTTCACGTACCAGTACGTGAACCTGGCGGTAGCTGTCTTACTGGTGTCGGATTTAGTGAATATTCTTCTAGAATTTCACTCTGAGTCAAATTCCAAAACTCCTTTATCTCTTAGATGGACTTGTGTAAAACATAAAGACCTTTTGTGTTCCATCTAACGATTCTCAATGAGTCAATAAGATAAGATTATCTCTGGTCTGTTGGATTTTATCTTGAAGTGTTTTAGAGCTAACAAAACACTTGGCAGATAATTCTAAAAAGAATTCCAATTGAGATTAATCTCTTATTACTTGGTTACACTAGTGGAAATAACCTGTTTTAACACGGCTGGGGTGTGTAGTTAAACACGGTTTTGCTACACACACCATCCGTGTTAAAAAGGGTGGCAGTTTAGGCGTGTTAGTTGGTATAACACACATAGGGGGGGTAGCAGTTCTGCTACGCACATGTGTGTGTAGTTATACTACTACGGTCAGCGTCCGTGGTAGTCTAGGTTTCTGAAATTAAAAAAAAAATGATACAGATTCAGCTGCAGTCAGAAAGACTGAGCCAAATCTGATCCAATATGGATTCAGCTAACTAAAACAAAAAATGAAAAAAGTTTTAAATGAAAATAATTAACTTCATATTAAAAACTTTTCAATTTACAATAGTAACAACTTTGTATGTCTCAAGTTTTCTAAAGAAAAATACATGGTACAAACAGATCCAAATCAACACCAGTTTACACTTGGGCTAAAAAAAACAACCAAGAACAAATACTGAATTCTCACTACTTCAAACTCAACGTAATTGAATGCCTGCAAAGAACAATGAAGGTATCCATTTGATTATGCACAAAGGGCGTAAGAAACTGATAGAAAATGTTCCATTTTAGCAGCAAAAGAAGCAAGTCTCCAAACCTTGTACAGTTCCTTGCATTTGAAAACGGCTGAGATACGGCACTAGCATTCTGCTCATCACTATAAACAAACAATCATCAATTAGTTTCAAACCACAATAACATCCAAATACACCTAAAAATGGTGATGACAGAGTAAGCATTTGCTCAGAATTAAATTTGCAAGAAAAAGTAACTGGAGAAGACGGTGGAGGGTAGAGTAGTTGACGTACTTGCACCCACGAACCAACTAAGATTTCAGCACCAACAGCAGCGAGAGATTTGCTACTGCCCATCCATACCTATTGTCAACAGCAACCCCAGCTATAAATGCTCTTTTCCCTGAATACAAGGTTAGGAATGTTAGTGTTATGACAATCATGCTTTGTAAAGTGATAACCTTTTAAGCCCTTGTAAGAACATGGCCAACGAGGTAGAAATCCTAGTCAATGAGAATCATTTTGTTAAAGCCCAACAGATCTACTTACCACTAATTACGCAGTTCCAAAAAAACCAATATCAAATGGTGTTTTGGATGACTAACGTAAGCACTTGAATATTCGGCAAGTGATATACGTAATAGCATACATGAAATGCAAGAAACTGTTTCATGAGGTCATTCTGGCATACAAAACACATCATTTTTTATACAAACAACTTGGCAGTAGATATTATACCTTGCCCACTGAACTTCAAACACTCAAT
>JAJJMA010217157.1:0-16784 GCA_023529015.1 Papaver nudicaule | reverse complement strand
GAGAAGAACTCTGGAGGTAGTAAGCAACAGAAGTTTCGTAAAATTCAATTGTTAGACAGAATGCACATGACGATATGTAACTATGTCAATTTGAATGTATGACCTTGCATATTTATTTGATTCTGCTGATAGCATTTGTTAGTTGTACTTACATCTTATCTTGTGTTACCATGTACCAACTTATATTATTCTCACTACCTGTGACCTTTTAATAGATTGTATTCTCTGAAGCTTGGTGGATTGGGACAAAAGATGAGAATCCAGAAGAGGTTCGACTTGAATTCCCAAAGGAGCTCAAAGAGGTCTGCTTCTCTTAGAATTAGGCTTACTTTTGTACTTTTGCATCACCAATATTTTATGCTTTGTTGCTCTATTTTTATACAGGAAAAACACGTGGACCATGATTTTAAAGGAGGTGCTGGTGCAGGACCTGAAGAAAAATCAGGTGGGATAAAACATAGAGAGGAGAAAAGGAAACCAGAATCTCCAATAAATACCCTGGAAGATGATATTGATATCTCCGATGACTCTTGTCCTTCACCTGGAATAACTCTGAAAGATGGGATGGAGGTCACACCTGTTAGACAATCGGCTAGAACATCTGGGAGAAGATTCAAGTAATAGCCATTCCTTGTCCCAATCATTCAGTTTCATAATATGTTTTCGCCCTGTTGGTTAAAGGAAAAGCCTTGTTGGTTCTTAAATAGGAACAAAGTAAATACCACTCTTCTAATTTTATAGAAATAATATGGTAATCAAGAACACTGCTTGATATGTGTGCATAGTTACCAATACATTTGGATACACCAACTAAAAGTTTGTTGTACCGTAAATTTACAAATCAAATACTTTGTAACATTTTTGTTTTGTTTTGTTTTTTGCATAGTTTCGCGGAGATCCTTGGAGATGATTCTGATGGAAGTGGGCCTAGTGATGTTGACATATCTGAAATCAAGGGAAAGAAAGTTATTGAGGAAGTTGAAGATGTTAACACTCTTAAGAGCATTCCTAATCTTAAAAATATCCAAAGTAATAAAGTATAGTATGATGTGGACGCACACTCTTAGTGTCTTCAAAGTGCATATTACATGATTTTCTTTTCTCAGGAATTTCTATTTCTTAGTCTAACACAATCGATTGTCTCTCAGTCCAGTTAAATATTTGGTTCCTTAACTGATATTACAGAAAGTAAACTCTAGGTTGGTGCTTCCTGGTTCCAGCGATGATATTCCAGCGAAGGATAAACAGTCCTGTCCTTCGGTGTGCAATTCTGAAAAAGAATCCGAGAGTAAGCAAGGTCCGCTTGTGCAAGCTACTATAGCTTCACTCTTTCAGAAGGTGGACACTAAGGTAAACGTTCCGCTTCAAGTGATTTTTGAACCTGTAGCGTCATCCCTGTGAAAATATAGGGAGGACATTGTTTGATGCATAGTTTTTATCTAACAATCTGCTGCCAAAGAAAATGAAAGAAAGAGAATCAGATAGTGAGCTGGTGAGCTGCACTCGTGCGAAACTGAGGTGCAGTGCTTAGGAGGATGCATCGTAGTTTTAAGTGGCTGAAAGCGCAGTGTGGAATCTGCATGCTTTCGTCGAGAATTAGTGTTTTTGTGTATTAGGCAGTCCGATAGCTTCCCTGTGAAGTCAAAAATAAAACTATAGTTGAGACAATTGTCATAAAAGTGTTGGCAGTGGAGAATTAAGGAGTTGAAATGTGGAGTATGGATGGATATCATTATTAATGATGTTTACGAGTCCTTGTAATAGTAATTTTCTTATACCTTGTTTGCATTTTCAGAAGTTAACTGGCAGTGGAGAAAAATCTTCAACTTCAAAAGGTTACTGCTTTGCCCTATTGTCTTTTTTACCGAATCATGTTTGGACAACATCAGTACATACTAAAGAAACAAGATTTACTGATACTTTTCAGTTGCTGTGAAGAAGTCAGAGAAAATCAACTTGAAACGAAAGGCTGATCAAGCTGGGGTAACTAGCCATTACTTTGTTATATTTCTATTTACTGAATCGTGAAGAGGTCAATGTGATAATGAAATATGGGCATGAACAGTTTCTAATTGATTTCGCGGTGTTTGTTTTCTGAATTACAGGATGGAGGACCTAAAAAGAAAGGGACAGTGACCAAGGAAAGTAAGGCTGGTTAGTGTTTAAGAACTTAAGATGTATTAGTGTACTACATATGTTTGGCTTAGAATTGATAGCTAATTGTGGCTGAATATCGCGTCATAAAGTTAGTATAGTATAATAACTGGATGTAAGACTAGCTTTTAGATCAAGTTAATAATAAACTCCAATTTTTTGCCCCTTGTTTTAATTTAAGAAGAGAAAAATACATTGTGGATTGAAAAAATACTCTCATATCTTAACCTTTCTTACTTCTTCCCACTTTGTTTTTATATTTAGTGGTTGAAGTTATAAAAAACATTAGGCAACAAGAAAATCTGTATAACTAATTTCTTGAGGACATGCTCTTTATATGATCAAAACATGTCTTGGTGTGGCGTATGTTGAATGAATTATACTCATCATTTAGCTTTAGGAAAAAAAAGTGTCATGTAGCCTTTTCCTTTAGTCTTGGATGATTCTAAGAGGTGTAATGATCCAGAAATAACTAACCTATCCGACATAAGTCCCTAGAACAATTGCTATTACTACATTGAGTTGTAAGTTAGTGATTTATCTCCTTGTACTTTTTGAACTGCAGAGAGAGGATCTTCAACCAAGCAAAAGCAGCATCAGGTACTTTTTGATGAACTTGACTTTTGAACTTTCAGTTTTGAGTTGCAGATTTTGTGGTTAACTCTCTTTATTGCCACGTTCTCTGGTTCTTAATATGCATTTGAGTACGGTAATTCAGTTTTTCGGCTACAGAGGAACAGTAATGGTTCGAGGCACCTAGTATGCTTTACACTGTTATGAGGGCAGACCAAAATGTCTTGTCCACTTGTAGATTTAGTATTTGTCTTCTTGCTTTTTTGGAGGTCAGATTCTTGTCTCCCTCCTCTGTTTTAATTTCTTATCAATGAAGTAGCCTCTTTGTAGGTTTTGCCTTTGAAAAATTAAGTTATTTAATCTCTTTAAGTATGTGTTAACTTTTTCAGTTTAGTGGTAATTCTCCAAAGTTACTTTTTAGTTCTCTTGTACATTCCAAAAAAAAGAGTAGGGCACAGACTGTTCCTATATTTCTTCTCATTTTACTTTTTCATGTGCTATGAACTACTGACCAGATTAGGTGTTGTACCCACAACAACAGATTTGACAATATATTATGACACATCTACGGAGCACTAGATCACATTCACCCTGTTTCATATTAATTTACCTTGCTTTCATGAATATGTATCACGATGGAGAATTTGTCTTTCGTGTTATGATGATGATAATTTGTTCCATAGTAAAGAGGCGGGATTGGGTAACTACTTTATGTTGCTGTTGTGGAACTACCCTGTTGTAGAATTGTACAGATATCGTGTTGAATTCTGGGTTTGCTTACCGAACCACGAAGAGATAAAGGTCTTCATTTGCTTCTTTGAGAACCATCGGTCATATACTGACATCATTTATAAACATTATGCAGGTTGAATATGAAACCATAGATTCCTCAAGTGATTCAGAGGTTTGATTTTCTGTTAATAATCTGAATCTTAGTTATGTTTGTTTAAATACCTTGCAGTTATTAGGTAGTGATCACCGTTGCAATTTTTATCATGCTTTAACTTCAGCATTATTTTCAGGATATTGAAGAGAGTGACGATGATTGGAGCTGAAGCAAATGCATCACTCGATGGTATGTGCCACGTTTTCCAGTAGTTTATCTGCATTTAGGTGATTTTTTGTCTAAAACTTCTGATGCACTAAAGTTTGAACAACAACATTCAATGAATACTAATATTGAATCAACTTTTTGACAGGATTATAAGCTTTTAATGGTCTGAGTCGATGATCTACAAGGTGAATATCTTTGACAAAAACCCTCCAAAAATCTCATGAGGCCCGATTTTGGAGGGTGGCAACTTGTGCCCCAGCACAGAGTCGCCAATTTCAGTTAGTTTTGTAAAGTTCGGTCTCCTGAAGTCGCTGATTCACCGAAGGATTAGTAGTAATAGATAAGGTTAATCATAATTTGTGTTGGATTATATTGTAGTGACACAATGACAATGTGTCGTTCTGTAATCTATTTTGTTTTCTGTAACGAGTAACAAAGAAGAAGAAATTTATAGCCTGTTTGATACCAGTTGACTTCTTGCTTCCGGGTCTTCTAGAAGTTACTTGTGAGAAGTTGAAGACTTTCTCTTGGTTATTTTCATTTTCTCTTTTGTATGGGTGTCCTGGTGTGATTGTCATCGTATGAAGGAAGAAGAAAGAAAAAGCAACTCCAATGTGAAGCTCTCCTAGATTTCTTGCATCCCCTAAAATAACGTTCAAAGTTAAAAAGTTCCAGACGTCTTCTTACAGTAGTAACCACAAGCTAAAACAAAGTCATCATTAATTTATACCATCTGCTCATGACAAAAACTTTCACCAGTTCAAATGCCTTTGACTGAACGCGTAATAGAGATCATTTCCTATACCCGAGACTGTACACGCCTTTTTTTACCAATAATCCTTGCAAGAACATTTACCTTCACTGAAATGGTGGAAACGGTTTCGATCCCTCACTATTATTTCTCGCTTATAAACCTTAGAGATCAATTTTGTTACATCGTGACAGTCTCTGCAAACTCGAAGATTCTTCACAACACGAATGACTTCTTCTTGACGTAATTCTAAAATCCCAAAAGCAATAGCTAACCTCTCGCTATGAATTGTTAATGCGTGTTCCTTCTCTTCTTCTTCTATGTCGAATAACACTTGATTTGTATCAGGTAAGTAGCCACCAACGCTTTTCAAACGCGCAGAAATCTCAGTTAACTTTTCATAAATGCGGATTGAATCAGAGTGGGTTTGATCACTTGCTACAAATCGATGTACAATCCCTTTCAACTCTATAGTGCTTACGCCTGGCACTTTCGCAACATTTTTGGTTTTCATCAGTTTTCTCACTTCTGTAGCATCATCCCATCTTTTTGCAGCAGCATATATGTTCGATAACAGTACATGCCTATTGAAAAAAAGAAAAAAAACAGCAAAAGTGAGTATCGACTTGTGTGAGCCAAACCAGAAACCAAGTCCTTCCCGTCAAAGCAATCCAAAAAGAATCAACGGCATTATTACACAGATACACAATCGTAGAAAACAATATTCTTAATAAAACTAAAGAGCTGGAAATATTACCGGCCACTATGATGAGGTTGGAGGTTAAGAAGGTGTTTTCCAACATGCTCCCCCACGTTGATGTTCCCGTGAATTCTGCACCCTCCAAGCAATGCCCCCCATGCATTTGAATTAGGTTCCACCGGCATAGTCTCAATCAACTCTACAGCCTCCTCAAAAAGTGCAGCTCGGGAAAGAAGATCGATAATACATCCATAATGCTCAACTTTTGGCTCGATGCCATACTTTTTACTCATGCAAGCTAATAACCTTTTACCCTCCTCGACCATCCCTGCATGACTGTATGCACTAAGAATGGCTCCAAATGTCATATCGTCTGGGTTCACACCTTCTTCTTGCATCTCTTTGAAAAGTCGATCAGCTTCTTCTGCATATCCATGCATTGCCATACCTGATATTATGGTGTTCCAAGCAAGTACATCTTTGTATTCTATAGAACAAAACACGTTTGATGCCTTTGAAATGTTCCCACACCTGGCATACATATCTACAAGTGCAGTCCCAAGAACTGTATTAATCGAGATCTTTTGGCTGTTGACAAACCTGTTGGTAATGAGCATTTGATGTGAATCACAAGATACATATCATACACTATTAACTTGTACATACATATAGGATGTTCTTGGCCTGTGATCAAGAGACAGTTCATTGTTTCTTTACACAGAACTCCAAGAAAACATGTTTGGCTTAAGAATCTAGTTTTAAGATACTATCATACAACAAAGAAAAAAGCCGAAAATTAAGTAAAGCTGTTTATAGAGTTGTTTTTATATTTTTTTTTTTTTTTTTTTTTTTTTTTCAAATATCATTAAACAGTTATTTTGAAACTTAAGCCAGATTTATCTGAATGATGTTTAAAGCTTGGATGTGATCCAAAATAGGACTTAAATTTTCATTAATCTTGACTTTATACCTGTGTAAGCGTTCCCCTTGATCCAGGGCACCTAAATGAGCACATGCTGATAACAAGCTGACGACAGTAGCCTCAGTCGGCATTACACCAACACTCTTCATTTCATCAAATAACACCAGAGCTTCATCTGATAACCCACTCTGTGCAAAACAAGCCAACATTGTATTCCATGAGATTACATCTTTTTTAGGCATTTCAAGGAAAATTCTACGAGCACCTTCAACATCCCCACATTTAGCATACCCTGCCAGCATTGAATTCCAAGAAACCACATTTCTCTTAGGCATTTCATTAAATAAATTCATTGCTTCTTCGATATTCCCTAACATTGCATAGCCATTAATCATTATATTCCAGGATATCACATCTCTACACACCATCCGCTTAAATATCGCTTTAGCTTGTTCCATTGACCCGCATTTCACACACCCATCAATCATAGAATTCCAAGAAACAACATCTCTGTCAGAGCATTTATCAAACAACAACTGTGCAGTATCCAAATCTTTCCCATTTGAATACATATGAATCAATGAACTCAGAATATAAGAATCATACTCTAAACCAAACTTAATAACATGGTTATGAACTAAAACTCCGTACCGGATCATCGAAGACTCTGTACAAGCTTTAACCACAAAAGGAAAGGTATAATTATTAGGCTGGAAACTTTTCTGTAACATACTTAAGTACAATGAAATGGATTCGAGTGGGGTTTTACTTGAAGAAAAACCTCTGATAAGTGAATTCCAAGTAAAGGTTGTGGGATACTGAAGCCTGTTGAATATAAGTTTAGCATAGTTTAAGTTTCCATTTGGTGATAGTGCACAAAAAGAGACTAACTTTGAATTTGCAATGGATGATTCATGTGAAGTTAGGGTTTCTTCTTTAATGATTTGAGCTTGGATTTGTTTCAATTGTCTTATGTTTTTGCATGAATCCAGCAATGGTGTTAGAGTGTTTTGGAGTGGTATCTTCTTTGTTGCTTGAACGAGAGTATTGCTATTCATTTGGCGCACTATCGATGGTGTCGACCGAGTGCGGTAGAATTTAAGAGCATGTTTGGAATCCTAAACCCTCTGGCCCATGCGTGCAAAGGTATCAAGGGGCGGTTCTGCTCGGTTGTTGCAAAGAATCAAAGCCAATACTGGCTGTTTAGAATGTGAGCAGAGACCTCATAAAGAGTGGGACCATCTAGTTTTTTTTTTTTTTTTTTTTTTTTTTTTTGAAGATTAAAAAAAAAACAAAAAAAAGAAAAAAAAAAACTACAAAGCAGAATCCACACCGCAATGGTGGGTAATACAAGAAGGAGGAGAAGTAAGCCATGTATCCGAGACATGGTTAGTAATAGCAAAAGCAGCAATAGAATGCGCCAAAGAGTTTGCTTCTTTCCTGACGAAACTGAATTCCACACTCTGGAACTTAAGGATAAGATCCTTCATTTTGAGGATCAGGTCTCTGATAGACCAATGCACATCCGAATAGCGATATCTCAGCGCGTTAATGACTAAAAGGGAATCACCTTCCAGGATAATTCTACTAAAACCTTCCCTGAGAGCTAACTCTACCCCAATGAGCGCACCAGTAGCTTCAGCTTCAATCGGGAGCTTATAATTTAGTTCTTTGGCTTGGCTACAAAGATGTTTGGCCTGACTGTCTCTAATCACTGCAGCGGCAGCATAACCTTTGATCCCAGCAGCACCATCAAAATTGACTTTAGCAACTCCAATTTGTGGAGGTCGCCAAATACTGATCTCCTCATCTATGATATCCTGTTCAGTAAGGTACCTAGGATTATCTTTGCAGACCACATCAGTGTTATAGCAGTAATGTGCTTCTCTGAGAACACCATTGATATTAATTCTGCCTTTGCTGAACATGATCTCATTCGTCATCTTCCAGATTGCCCAGAAGAGACAACTGCCCATCTTTAACTTAATATAATCACCTTTTTCCTCCATCCAGAGCTTAACATGATCATGAATGGTGAGACTAGGTTTTTCAGCAGTTCTCATGTTTAAATGAGAGGCAAAAAGAATGGATTGAGATACCTGACAATGGAGGAACAAATGACCTTTATCTTCAACAGCTTTGAAGCATAGCTGACAATCAGAATTAACATATTTGTTGAATTTAGTCACTCTGCTACCAACAGCAAGAGTATGGCTGAGAAGTCTCCACATAAACATCTGAATTTTAGGAGTGAGAACTCTTATATTCCAGAATTTCTTCCAAGGGAAGTCAGGATCATTGGCCTTAGAAGTTGAAGGCATGCGATTCTTCAAGGTTTTGATGAAGGACTTAGCTGAAAATTTCCCCTTGGGATGATGAGTCCATAAAAGCTTGTCTTGATTGGTGATATTATCCTTTTCTTCAGGAATGTAGATACTCAAAATCTTCTCAGCAACATCAGCACTGAACAGTTGATTAATTTTCTCTTCATCCCATCTTCTAGGATTCAGCAGCATTATATCATTGACTCTATGAACATCACACCCTGCAGCATTCATCTTTTGGGGGGTATTTTTATGAATATTGGGCACCCATGGATCTTTCCATATTTCAATCTGAGTACCATCACCAATAGTCCAACAACATCCATCTTGCATATCTTCTTTGACTTTCAGAATAGCCATCCAGGTAGAGGAACAATTTTTAGTCTTATTAATATCCCAAAAATTATCCTCTTTGAGATATTTTGCTCTCATCAGCTGGACCCAGAGACAATCCTCTTTGTTTATGAACATCCACACCAGTTTAGCAATCATGGCTCTATTGAGTTGTTGTAAAGACCTAATCCCCAGACCACCTTCTTCCTTAGATGCTTCAAAATACTGCCATTTTTTGTAGTGCATCTTCTTAGTCTATCTAGCATGGCCCCACCAAAAATTCCTCATGGTGTTGGTGAGTATTTTGATAGTCTTCTTGGGCAGAATAGTATTAGCCATATAATAAGGAGAGATGAGACCAAGCTCAATTTTGATAAGCATAGTTCTACCTGCATGGTTAAGATTACTCCTCTTCCAACCAGCCATTTTGGTATCAAACTTTTCCACAAGGAACTCATATGAAGCATTATGATGAGCTGGCTTGAGGAGGTAATGGCCCAAATACTTGTCATCCATATTCATCTGCTGAACTCCCAAATAAGAAGCAATTTCCACTCTTCTGTGAGGGTCCACACCTTTACTAAAATGAATGGCAGATTTGCACATATTAATATGTTGGCCTGACCAAGCAGCATAGATAGAGAGGATATCTTGAAGATTGTTAACTGTCTTGTTCTCCACACTGCCAAATAATAGAAGATCATCAGCAAACATGAGATGAGATATGGAGGGAGCATTCCTACATATTTTATACCCATGATAGAGATTGTTCTCCTCCATGGTTCTCATTAACCAAGATAAGCCTTGAGAGCACAGGATAAACAATCTTGGTGATAATGGACATCCTTGTCTTAGCCCCCTTTCACTGGTGAAGTAACCTTCAGCTTGCCCATTGACCACCACAGAGAAAGAGGCAGTAGCAATGCAGTTTAGAATGAGTTCATGAGTTTTGCCCACTATGCCAAAAATTTTCAAGCAATGACTCAAGAATCTCCAGCTGACTCTGTCATAAGCTTTGCTTATGTCAATCTTCAGGGCATAGCTCCCAATAACAGCATTAGAGTTGGCCATGGAATGAAAGATCTCTTTAGCAGCAACTATATTGTCAACAATAAGTCTACCTGGGATGAAAGCAGACTGAGCTTTATCCACCAAAGCATCCAAATGGGGCTTCAATCTATTAGCAATGAGCTTTGTAACCACTTTGTATAGAATATTTGTAAGGGCAATTGGCCTAAATTCAGCAGGGAGAGTTGGATGTTTAACCTTTGGAATAAGCACAATGTTGGTGTGGTTCATACCAGCTGGGAAGGAGGCAGTGGAGAAGCAATTTTGAACAGTTTGGACCACCTCAGTTCCTACAAACTCCCAACATCTTTTGTAAAATAGTGTTGGCATTCCATCCGGGCCTGGAGACTTTAAGTTCTTCATCTTTTTAATTATATTCCAGATATCCTCCATAGTAGGTATAGAAGAGATGAGATCATTTTCAGCACTACTGATTTTCTTGTTAGACTTAAAGAGAATATCATAATTGTCTTCATTGTAGTCTCTCTTGAACAGGTTAGAGAAGTGCTCAACAAGATATCTCACAATATCATTCCCATCAGTGATCCAAGTATTGTCAGGAGCCTTTAAAGCCTGGATTTGGTTTTTCTTCCTTCTTTGAACAACTGACAGGTGGAATGCATGGGTATTTTTATCAGCTTTTGGTATCCACATGACTTTGCTTCTCTGTTTATAGTACTTGTACTGCATTTTGTTGAGAGATTCAATCTTGTCCATCAGAGTAGCTTCCTCCCTTCTAGTATCTCTAATATGAGCTTCTTTTTGAACCTTGAGCAACTCCTCTTTAGTATCTTCGGTAGCTCTAAAAATATTGCCAAAAGATTTTTTGCTCCACTTCTGAAGATCCCTACCAACTTCACTGAGTTTATTAACAATATTTCCAGAGCTCTTCTCCCAAGAATTTTGAACCACATCTTTGAATCCCTCATGTTCAACCCAATATAGCTCAAATTTGTTAGAATGCTTCCTTCTTCTTCTTGAAGTTCTGTGCGTATTTAGGAGGATGGGGGCATGATCACTGCTTATTCTAGGGAGATGCAGCACTCCACTATCTTTAAATCTTAGCAGCCAACAAGGGGTGCACATCACACGATCAAGTCTCTCCAGAATAGGCTGACTATTTATAGCCCCATTGGACCAGGTAAAAGCAGGGCCAATGAAACCCAAATCGATAAGGTTTCTGTCATGAATAAACTTACTGAATTCCTTATTAGCCGGATTCATCTTAGACTTACCTCCATGTTTTTCTTCACTAGACTTTATCGCGTTAAGATCTCCCATGATGCACCAAGGATTAGATAGAGAGGCAGTAAATTGGGACAGATTAGCCCAGAATGAATTTCTACTTTGATTGTCTGGAGGACCATAAACACATAATAGGTCCCAGTCATCTTCAGTAATACTGTGAATGCGACAATGAATAACATTCTTATGGGTACTGATAACCTCCAAGTTGATATTATCATTCCAAAGAATGGCATTGCCACCACTTCTACCAATAGCAGCCACAAATTGGTAATTATCGAAACCCATAGTAGATAAGATCTTGTTAGAATTGTCTTCATTAAGCCATGTTTCAGTTAGGAATGCAATATTCGGGTTGCAAGCCCTGAGAAACCCCTTCAAATTACGGACTGTCGAGACGTTTCTCATCCCTCGACAGTTCCAAGAGAAAGCTAACATTGACCTTGTGGCTGATTTTGGGCAGCCACCACACCCATCTGAGATGTGAAGTTGTTAATATTCTTCTTCTTTGGGATATCAATATCCATTGGAGAGGCAAATCTTTTAGTTCTCCCACTCATGTTCTTCTCAACTGCTTCATTGTTTTTAGTAGTATCTTTCCTAGCAGCGCGTTTCCATCCCTTCCTGACTCTGGTACTAGTATCAGTTGAAGAAGCCGTAGAAACTGAAGTGGAGTCTTCCTCGTTATGAATAATGGATTGAATAGTTTTTTGTTGTTGGCTAAGAATTGATTGAGTATCAATCTTAGTGGTGTCGCTAAAGTGTGGGGTGGAAATATATGGGTTCAAGTTACTGGGCTGTTTGTTTTTATTTATTGGGCTTAGATCAGAAATATTGTTACAGCCTTCAACCTCAGAAGATAGGATAGGATTTGAATTTAACGGAATATTCTTACTTACAGATATTAATGTAACAGCATCTTTTTGTCTCGTGATTCCCGTCTTGTCTTTACTCCCAGTCTCTGTCGAAGTTGTTGTGCCTTTTTGCTTTCCGATAGATTTATTAGCGTTGTCATCCACCACGATCTTCCTCGGATCCCCCACCTCATTTATTTCCACAAAGTTATTGTTTTGATGAGACCTAGAAGGGCCACTGCTAATATGTGTGTGACACGTACTTTCCTCGTAGCTCTTATCCTTTCCTTTATTGGTCACGTCTCCCTGACTGACGTTGAGATCTGCCATTCTGCACTGCAGGCGACACGTGGTATTCATCTGATCATTCAGTTCGCTCAAATCAATCAACGGTTCCTGAATGCTGGAGTCAATTTTCTTTGTCTGGTTCCGATACTGGTTTGATCTTATGACGCCTGAATCTGACGAATTGAAGAAAGCCCTTATTTCATCTGGGTATCTAGCAAAGGCTTTATCATTCATTTTTTCTGCAAACTCTTCAGGGTTTAGCTTCATAACCGATTCAAGAGCTTCAGAAAGACTCGGACATTGCTTCATTAAGTGCCCAAAATATCCACAATACACATAGAAACGAGGCAGCTTCTCATATCTAAATTTAGTTGTTATTTCCTTTTTTGATTTCAGAACTATGGTGAGATCTTTAGGTAAAGGTTCTGTAATGTTAATCTTAACTCTCACTCTAGCGTACTTACCCCATTTAGCTGCGACTGCTTCATCGATTGGATCTGGTACACCTATATTCCTCATCATGTTAAATACTTTTTTAGGATTCATTAGACTCATAGGTAATCCATATACATGAATCCAGAACTTGACATACTTGAATTCATAATCTTCTAATAACAGATCTTCTTTACACCTCTCTATCAGCATAAGATCTTCCTTTACAGACCATGGAGTACCTTGGATAGTGGCTTCGACATCGCATTGGAGCTGAAATTTGACGTTGTAGTATCCCTCTCCAAGATCTATTATATTAACAGGACCAGATGGATTCCAAGCTTTCGAAAGAACTCCATTTAAAATAGCTTGGCTGTATTGTTTACCAGAGTTGAAACGAAAGACCACCTTCTTATTAATCTCAGAAAGACCTTCAGAATCATCTTCTTCTTCAAAATAAGCTTTGGGTTTCTCCATCAGGTTATTCATCTTGATTAGTAAGTCATCTATATCATTGTTGCTTTTAGAAGAGGAAGCCATGGATCTAAAATCCAAACAGACAAAAGAGAAAGAGGAAAAGGAGAGGAGAATCACTGGTGTGATAGATAATCACCTGAGCAGGAGAGAAACAAACACCTTAGCAGGAGAGAAAAGCCATCTAGGCGATGGAGAAAACTGCTTGACTAGAAGTCAAGAGCGACGGCCCGCGAAGACCGTAGAGAGAGAAACTATTCAACCTATTCTAGGTTCTTATTATGCTTGTTTGGATATTTATACCTATTCTTGGGATTCGATCACCAAAGTTAGGAAACGAATCCTAAACCATAAAAACGTTATTTTGATGATGTTTTGAGTAACAAGTAACGATATGTCAACATATGGTATGGTTGTTAAGTCAATCATAAGCTATTTCAGCTAGAATTTCACTTAGTAACCTCAACAATATATCATATATCCAGAAATAATTTAAAACCCATGTAAAAGATAATTCTTTTCTCTCTCTTCCGAGTCGAGCTTATGTAGTACATATTTAGTACTGCATTCCTTATTTATGCATTACGTATTTTATTCTACTCTTACGAGTATTCCTTGTTTAACAAGACTCTTTTACTTTCCTAGTTTAGGTTGGTTTCTTTTCTTTATTCTTTAGTCGGTTATGTAAGCCTATATATAGGCCAGTTCTCTTGATGAGAAGGCACATCTTATTATTATTCAACTTTTATAAACCTTGATTATTCAATCAAACTATCATTAAGCTTCTTACGAAACTTAAGCCTCCCTTCGTATCTCTAGCAAATACAAGCTTCTTACGAACCTTGTTTGCTTTCACCCTTTGGTCCGCCATTACGAGCTCTGCGAACCAGATCGAATTTTCTAACTCAGCCATGGTACTATTCCTTAGTCTAGTTGATCATGAACGGTACATCACCTAATCAAGGCTTGCGTGTCATCCAAACTGGTTAGTTTTCTGGTTAATGTATCTGATTTTCTCTTTCCATTATCACCATAACCAAACAGTCTTTATTCACTTTACCTCGAGATATTCTCAGCCACATTTGCTTCTTGGAAGTAACGGTTTGGTTGCATGTGGTTTGTCTTTTCTGAGTTATGGTTTAATCTTTGCACTAAATGCATGGCCTTCTTTTGCATTGGTTTCTTTGTTTTTTGATCTTCTTTTTTGTTGTTTTTCAACATCGTTGTCTTGAGATCTTCAGCTGCATGCAGCCTTTTCTTGAGTATCGTTCCAAACTTTGGTTTCCCAACACTCATTTCCGTCCATACCGCTTTTAACCGCCAATCAAGCTTGCCAAATCCCACTATCTACACCCTCAATCTCTCTCCGCATGGCTGATCTCAAGCACACTTGGTTTTTTCGTTTCCTTTTTAACTTATTTTGTTTAATCCGAGAGAATTTTCATGATTGTACCTGCATGAGGGAGGTTAAAAACAAATCTAACTTTGTTTGTCCCTCTCCAGTTTCTCCACTAACTAATACCTTTTTAACACCACATAGTACTTGAGAGGTTTAATAACAAACCAGTTTCGATCATTTGCACTCCAACTTGAGTGTATTCTTCTCACAAAAAATAAACAAAAAAGATCAACTTTTTCAACACCCTTCTTTAGGAAAAATTTCAAACCCCTTTTCTGAGTTGGCCAAAAAACGTAAAGGAGTTAAAAATCAAGAAGATCATCGGCACATTGCCATTTCTCAGTTGACGGACAAGTTAAAAGGACTTATGCAGGATCATTTTTTGAATTTTGTGGCGTTAAAAATCATTGCATGAAACCTATCACTCAATGGCCTGCACAATATTCTCACTAGATTATGAAGTCCAATGAAGATCAAGCATATCCAGACACAACATCTCCAGGTATATTTCAAATCACTTCAAATCTCATAGAGATGCGATTCTTGGCCAGCAAACTTGGTATCACAATTGCTTGATCTTTATCCTTGAAGATTGGGAATCATATGTGAAATCCCCTAGGAAATATTTTAATCGTGCAACCTTCTGGATGAGTATCCTAAATTTACCAGACTCTGCTAAATTGGTGGACACCTCAAAACCATGATAGAAACAACTGATACTGGAATCCCAATTGAATTCAAAACTGATAAACATCCCCTAGGCTGAAAGTAATTGTCGATCTAAGCAAACCTATCATGTAGGGATTTTCAATTTGAGGTGGTTGAAAACCCTCATTGGGTTCAATTTGTCTACCAAAACTTGCCAACTGTGTACTTCAAGTGTGGATTTTTAAGACATGCCGAAAAGGAATGTACCGCCAACATTGATCTTCTTCAACTACATTTTCCTATTTTTCCTTTTGATCACTTGGATGCAAAAATGAGGAGATTTAACAGAGATTTTCTACAATTGTCATCGGCTCCGGCCAATTCTGAAGATTGTATGGATTTTCAGTACAATTCTACACAATATGAGAGACCAATTTTAGACTCCCCACTACATGCAAATCAACTTGCATGTGAAATGCAGAAGAAAGTACATAACATCCATCTCAAGGGTCAATTGTTTCAATACCTTTTTGGTGATTCAATAGTTAGTCAAAGTCAAGGTATTCAACAGAATTATCTAGTTGTGGGTAATACTCAAGTTCAAAATGAAAGGGAAATTTGTTTTTCATCAGGTCTTAATTCTACTTTTCCGGCTATTACTTCTTCAAAAAGTGGGTTTCTTTAGAAACCAATTCAAGTGGGTAATTCTTCTTCTCCATTTATGGGATGTGATAAAAGATGCTCCAAGTCAACTGAGACAACTAATGTACCAAGCTTGGTAAAGTCTGCGGACCACAAGGACCTATATCATGGAAGATTAAGACAAAGGAAGGACAAGAGAATTAACACTTTGTTTCAGGAGAATGTAATTCTCGCAGGGGTGCCATTAAAATCTTCAAAAAGCCCGAAAACTAATATGGACTTGAATCAGAACCGAAAACCGATATACCTAGCAACTCGGGTAAAACCCAACTGGAGGTGAGTTCTGGATGTATGTCGACTAATCCCATGTTCAGGAATTTACCAAGTTTTCTTGCTCCGGGTTACATCATGCTGATGTGTGACTACCTAAAAAATGAAGAGGCAAATATCAATATACACATCTTAATGGTGTATGGTGTGCCTAAAGTTGCAATCACATACACTCACAAGAAAGGAAAATAGTATACAAGAACAAAGTTAGTGATATTGCAGAGAATTCTTATAGTGGCAAAGATAGAAATGGGAAAAGAGGTCAACAACATAAGGAGCATCATAGTGCGACGAAATCACAGGAGAAGGTAGCTTTGGACAACACTAAGCCTGACAAGGGATGCAATCCAAACACTCAATCTCAAACTCTCAAGACATATTCAAGAAGAGGAAGACCAGTTTCGAAGAATTTGTCTACACAGTTGAACATACAACCAACTCAAATTTTTGCCGCACACCACCGTCTGCTAAGATTAGGAAGATGAAACATGTAGATCAATTGGAAGATGTTTCATGTGCACTACCACTGGCTCAATCAACATTTGAAGTTCCAACTACTCGACTAAGAAAGCAACGTTCTTAAAGACCTTTTT
>JAJJMA010217156.1:0-11178 GCA_023529015.1 Papaver nudicaule | reverse complement strand
AATGGACACATGGCACCGAATCTATCTCATTCATTCTTGTACTCACAGTATTTGTGGGATCAAACACTGGTCATGACACAAGGCCACGTTACACAAGAATACGATCTCAATCGCTATTATCACTACTAAAGTAGTCGACTATATTTCGAAAGAATAGATGAAGTAGAATAGAAGAATATCCATAAAGTCATAACTCCTACTAACCTTTTGTCGATGAAGAATAATTGATGTCTTCTTTGTCTTCACAGTCTTCGTCTTCAAGGTCTCTACTACTTTGTCTATATCCCAATTCTGAAATCTAAACTCTAGTAGGCTAAATCAAGAATTGAGTTTTGACACCTAAAACTGACAACTAGCTTGACATACCAACGCTAGTGGGTTTGACCGGACAATGCCCTAACAATATCCCCCTTTGTCATTTTTAGTGACAAAACCAATTTACATATGGATTCAAATAATATACAATGAAGTACTAACCAGATGTATCTCTTGATTTCTTGAACTCTTCAACTTCTCCTTTGAGTCTTGATGTGTTCATTAAACTCTTGTTGATGAATCCGTAGTCAGCAGTCACAACATATCCAGCTCAAACAACCACAAAGGTATGCTTAGGCTTACGTGGGTTTAGTATGCTCATCCCACATGTTGTTTGTGCGTAAGAGTAAGAATCTGAGCAATCTTTAAAGTTGGTGTATCAGAACTTTAAAGTGATTCTACTCATTCTTGATACGAAGCTTAATCTCAGCTTTAATTGCTCCCCCTTACTTGATACTTTGTGAAAAGCACAACAAGTAAGCACATGATGTTCTCCCCCTATGGTAATGCAACCACAAGAACAAGAACCATATGTATTCTCCCCCTATATGTCACAAAAATATGACAAAGTAGTTTGAGACTAGGGTTTCATACACCTTGTGATAACAGGTGAAGCTAAGTACTCGCATATCAAGTGTAAAGATGGTATACTTAGGTAATCTGAACAAAAAGATTCCTGAGTTCTCACCTTATGGAGAAATAAAGATACACTTTCTCCCAATATTCCACATCCACGCTCCCCAAAAAGATTTGTTATTAAGCGCAAGTTCAATAAAGAACTCTCCCCCGTGTGGTGTTATTCAATAAAGAACAACTGACAAAGACTAACATGGACAAGAACAATTGAATGTTATCCAGTTTTGCTTTGTTAATAATCTCTTTTCCTTAGCCAATTTTTTCGGAAAAAGAGTTATATGATTCTGAGTTTGGGAAAACCCTAAAAACCATATAATCAAAAGTTTCTTAATCGTGAGAAAAAGCATAACTTTTGTAAATAGACACAGCTTTACGTCACTACCGAAGCAATGGAAAAAGCTATGTTTTGCAATAAGATTGAGGTAGACAAATCAAGTATTGCAAACATCATTAATAACATCTAAAAAGAACTTTTATTAATGAAATAAAGTAGTACATGCTTGAAGAATTCTAAAAAGCATGAAAGGCAAACTACTAAATCATATGAAGACACGAATAAAGTTGTATGACCTCAACTTTTGCCTTCATCATCTCGAGATATGACCTCATCAAAGAAGTCATCTATGATATGCCTATTTCTAGCTTCCTCTTCAGAAAGACCAGTTAGAGCACGTAACAATGATGTATAATGAGTATAGCTTTTCCTGAAGCGTTTGGCTTTGTCTTCATGGAATCAAGCTTTCTTCCTTTCGTAATCGATTTTATACAGAAAGTACTTTCTCAACTTTGTATATCCATCAATTGTTTCTCTCGAGTTAATAGCATGAGTCTCTGGATTAGGATACTTGTGGAGGTAATCCAAAGTTTCTGCAGGAGTCCTCTTTCTCTTTCTTGAAACCCCTTCACAGAGCTCAGCTTTCACAGCTTCACTTTTACAACTCCTCATAACACTTCTTGTAGGGCAAGCCATCTTGTTTATGGCTTACTGGATGTATGAACGAGATATATATATATATATCTTTCAAGAGGAGTGAGTTTTAGTTTATCTGAAAGACTTAAGGGAATCTTCCAGATTTCTGCGACGGACCGGTTCGTGAACCGCTTCGCAAACCTAAAACTCCAGAAGTCTGTCGGACAGACTTTATCAGTCAGAAACAAAATTTTCATGGAGTAATCTCGACTTGAAAATATGTTTTACAGTATGACTTGAACAACCACCTTACCAGGAACGAATTCCTGATATCAACTGCATACCTCACACATACAAGTCTTAGTGTGAGGATGCATCCCCTAACTGCGGTTAGGCAGTTAAAGTGTGAGTACTAGACTCACATGGGGTGTTGATTGTAGAGTGGTTGCTGGAGACTGATTCGGGCTGAGAGTTTTTCTTACCCTTGTCATTTCCTCTTGAACTTTCCACGTTTTTCAACGCTCCCGTGAATTGCTTCAGGGCTTTGTTCATTCTATCCATGTCGGCTTGAAGCTTATATACATCTTTCCTATTTCCCTTAAGAAGCCGACACCTTCCTTGGACATGTCCAGATTTACCACAGTACTGGCAACTCTTGGAAGGTTTTTCATCCTGAGGTTTAGCTTTCTCAGGTACACCTTTATGTGTTTCATCAGATGGAGAACTGGATTCATCCATTATGAAAGTACTGTTCTTGGTGTAAGTGTTACTATTGAACCCCAATCCATTGGTATTTCCAAAGGCTTTTTGACCAAATAACATTGCTGCTACTTTATCCGAGCTACCAGATAGCCTTTGGAGATCATCCTTTAGGGTATCAATTTCTTTATCCTTTAAGGACAAAGTTGAGGAGAGATCATCACTCAATTTCTTAAGTTCTTGATCTTGCAGGAGAAGGGTTTTCTCTACCTTTTCAAGATCAGATTTTAACTGATATTTTTCTTGAACAAGGTTCTCGCTCTTGTCGATCAACTGATGAATTAAAATGTTTTTCAAATCATCATGCTTAGATCGTTCATCTAAAGTCCCTGCCATTAAAGCAGTTTCTCCAAAATCTAATTCGAATTCATGCTGGTCGGGCATATCATCGAATCGAGCGGAGAGAGCATTATCCCTTTTGAAGTATTCCTTACTAGGGCAAACATCTTTCATGTGTCCAAAGCCTCGACACTTGAAGCATTGCACTTCAGCAAGATCATCCTCATCCCTGTCAGAATTAGGTTTCACAACTGGTAAGGGGCTTCTACTCCTGAATTGCCTGTCTCTAGATCTGAGAAGATCTTTTAATTGCTGTGTAATCAGAGACAGTTCAGTGTCCACTTCATCATCATCAAGGCCTTCGCACTCATCAGCCCAAGATGATTTCTGTGGTGTGGGGGTGCACGAAGTGCTCACAGCTTCAAAAGCGATAGATTTGGGATTATCTTTTCGCTCATGATCGAAGATCTTTAGCTTAGCTACAAGGTCATTTTTTGTTATGTCTAAGCCATGCATCTCCTGGATGGCATGCTTTTTGGATTCGTACCTTGATGGTAACGACCTCAGAATTTTACTCACAATGTCCCTTTCCGGAATAGTTTTACCATATGTGTGACAAGCATTGACTATTTCAGACAATTTGTGATTAAATTCCTCAAAGGTATCATCCTCAAGCATTCGAAGGTTTTCCCAGTCAGACATGAGATTTTGAAGTCTAGCTTCTTTCTCTGCTGTATTACCTTCGAATACATTCCTTAATCTTTTCCAAGCCTCGTAAGAGGTTTCACATGTAGCTATGTGATGGAAGAGATCAGGTGTAACTGCATGAATGATAGCATTAAGCCCATCATAGTTTTGCTTAGTGGCGAGTGTTTCCACATCATCATAAACCGCTATGTCTTTGGGAATAGTTTTACCGTCAACCTCAACAGTTGGTGGTATATATTCCTTTACGACATAAACCCAAGTTTTGAAGTCTCGGGCTTGCAAAAACGAAGTCATTGCAGTCTTCCACCATAGGTAGTTTGTGCCATCAAACTTTGGTGGTACGTTACAAGCTCTTACGCTTTGATCCATGACTCACAAGCCTAGATAAACACAGACAGTTACGTCTTTAATGTGTTCACCTGCTCTGATACCAACTGAAAAATGAGGGGTACCGAAATACTACCAACTTTTCGTTTTGGCTCGTGAGTCTTATGGTTTAAGTCTTGACGATCTCAAAAATCAATATCCAAACTTATAACTGGAGTTGTTAAACCTCGACAAAGAGTACTTTGGAGTCAACTCTACAGTTAGGCAATAACGTACTACTTGGTGCTTTAATTATACAATCAGAGATATAATGCGGAAAATAAAAGCACACAAGACACCAGAGATTTTTTTTAACGAGGAAACTGCCTTGCAGAAAAACCTCGGGACCTCGTCCAGATTGAACACCGCCCAGTACAAACTGACTACAAACACTAGCCTACTATAAGACTTCGGTCTGGGATGTAGCATAGACCAACTCAAGCCCTCCAAGCGAATTGGCTACTGTCGCCTTCCTTACGTCTCTAGATCCCCCACAGATCGTCACGCACTTGATTCCCCCAGCTGACGTCCTTTACAGGCCTAGGAGTTGCTTTGACCGATGCCAAAGGCTTGTGTCAACAATACTGGTTTTTCAACCTAATTGTTGACGTATGGTGTAACTGTCCTCTATCAGTTTACCACACACAAGATGACTTCCTTCGGATTGTTAAATCCAGGTCATACGGAAATCTACTTCACAAATCGGGGCTAACACGCAAACCAAGTAAGCAATGCCCAATTCGTATTTACCTCAGTTATACACGAAGAATCACTTAAGAAACTTGTATAACTGGAGCTAACTAGGTCTTACAACACCGAGTGCAGCCGTGCGTTGCTACCTTTCCAACCTTGTTGAGTAACGTATCAGTTCTTGAATAGCCGTATATCAGAAGAGACGGACTTTAGAATAGACAAGAACGTGATCAGGTTACCAAGGTTACAGGTTAATCCGATTGCAACCAAATATGGTTTCAATCTCCTACCTGTGCTTCCCAACTCTCAAGAGAAGTCTTTATAGTCGTAGGGAGTTCATAGAGGAGCTGCAACCTATAAAGGATGACTATACCACAACAAGCATTCACCGAAGTGAAAAGAGTTTACGCTACCTTCCCTAAGGACCTTCACGTATGCTTGGTGCTTGCGGTATTTGTCGATAGAGACCTCTATTTATAGCACTCAATAAGGTAGGTTGCTTTGGAATAAAGCAATCAATTACTTGTCCCACAAGTTAGGGAAACCCTAAACTTGATAACCAAGTAATAGATATTAATCTCAATTGGAATTCTTTTTATCATTATCTGCCAAGTGTTTTGTTAGCTCAAAAATACTTCAAGATAGAAATCCAACAGACCAGAGATAATCTTATCTTATTGACTCATTGAGGATCGTTAGATGGAACAAAAAAGAATTTATGTTTTACACAAGTCCATCTAAGAGATAAAGGAGTTTGGAATCTGACTCAGAGTGAAATTCTAAAAGAATCTTCACTAAATCCGACACCAGCAAGATGACTACCGTCAGGTTCACGTACTGGTACGCGAATAAAATAGCCATCTCAAACTCAGGAGAATTTCCGAGTTTCTGGTACGCAAACCGGTTCGTGAACCGTGCGCCTGTCAGATTTCGTCAAATCTGGATTCCGCTGGAAGTACTGGGTTGAGCCAGAACTTAGACGTGTGTACGTCCTCAGCTGTGATCCATGGACTCTTTGCTCAAGAGTACTCCTTTAGATTCATCCATATCCAACTAACAGTTTGCAAGCAAACCATTGCAATGGACACATGGCACCGAATCTATCTCATTCATTCTTGTACTCACAGTATTTGTGGGATCAAACACTGGTCATGACACAAGGCCACGTTACACAAGAATACGATCTCAATCGCTATTATCACTACTAAAGTAATCGACTATATTTCGAAAGAATAGATGAAGTAGAATAGAAGAATATCCATAAAGTCATAACTCCTACTAACCTTTTGTCGATGAAGAATAATTGATGTCTTCTTTGTCTTCACAATCTTCGTCTTCAAGGTCTCTACTACTTTGTCTATATCCCAATTCCGAAATCTAAACTCTAGTAGGCTAAATCAAGAATTGAGTTTTGACACCTAAAACTGACAACTAGCTTGACATACCAACGCTAGTGGGTTTGACCGGACAATGCCCTAACAATCTTGATGCTTGTATGGAAGCTTGAATTGTACCACCATTCTACCAGGGCGAACCAGCTAATTCATTTCTTAGGTTGATGTCGAGTCATACATCTTAGGCAATTTTCTAAGCAAGCATTTACTCTCTCTGTTTTCCCATCAGACCGAGGATGGTAGGCAGTGCTCATGCTCAAGTTTGTGCCCCAAAACCTAAATAATTCTTGCCGAAAATTGTTGGTGAATACCTTGTCTCTGTCATAAAGAATGGATTCAGGTAATCCATGTAGTTTAAATATGTTGCTCAAGAATATCTTGGCTACACCAGCAGCAGTATAAGGATGTTGTAAAGCAATGAAGTGAGCATATTTTGTGAGTCTATCCACCACTACCAGGATGATTGTTTTCTTCTCATTGTTGGGAAGTCCTTCTATGAAATCTTTGCTGATATGTTGCCAAGCTTGTTGTGGAATTGGTAAAGGAAGTAAAACACCACCAGGATAAGTGTGCTCACCTTTGTTTCTCTGACAGACATCACAAGTGGTGACCAATTGCAGTATCTCTTTCTTCATTCCAAGCCAAAAGAAATGTGCCTTTGCTCTGTTGTAAGTGGCCTGAATACCAGAATGACCACCTATAGTTGAAGTATGGACTGAATAAAGAATAGAGGCACTGATATCATTGTTGTTGCCAATGTATAATCTACTTTTGTACCTGAGTACCTCTTCTTTGTAAATATAATGCTCCAGAGAATCAGGTGCAACAAGTAGTGGGGCCATCATTTGCTGTGCCTTTGATTCATCCCCATAGTTGAGAATGATGTCATGTACCCAATTGGGTTTAGAAATACTGAGAGCATTGAGTGAAGTTTCTTGGTTTTCTAGATAGAGCATTTGCTACCTTATTCTCAACCCCCTTCTTGTATTGTATTTCATAGTCATAACCCAACAATTTGATTAACCACTTTTGTTGTAGCGCAGTTGTAATCTTCTGCTCCAAGAAGAATTTAATGCTTTGATGATAAAGTGGTGCCCCGAAAAATAATGCCTCCATTTGGTAACTGCAGAAACAGTAACAAAGAGTTCCTTCTCATAAGTAGACATTGACATAGCTCTAGCCCCTACGACTTTACTGAAATAGGCTATTGGTCTACCATATGCATAAGCACAACTTCAATTCCTCCATCACATGCATCAGTCTCTAGTGTAAAGGGTTTCGAAAAATCAAGTAAGGCTACGACGGGTGTAGTTGACATGGTTTGTTTTAATTTCTGAAAAGCCAACTCAGCTGCATCACTCTACTGAAATGCATTCTTCTTAAGTAATTCTTTCAAAGGTTTGCTGATACTCCCATAATATTTCACAAACTTTGTATAATATCCTGTGAGACCAAGAAATCCCCTAAAATCTTTGACAGTAGTTGGTGTTGGCCACTCCACCATGCTTGCTATCTTAGCTGGATCAGTTACTACCCCATCAGTTGTAATGATATAACCCAAATATTCTAGCTCATTTTTAGCAAAGCAACACTTGGAAAGCTTGACAAATAGAGAGAGTTATTTCCAAGTGTTTGTAATGAGCCTCTAATGCTGGACTATAAACCAAAATATCATCAAACCAAACCAATATGAATTTCCTAAAATAAGCATGGAAAACATCATTCATAAGTGCCTGAAATGTTGCTGGTGCATTTGTCAGGCCAAATGGCATCACCTTAAACTCATTATCTCCTCCATGAGTTCTAAAAGCTGTTTTATGTATGTCATCAATCTTCACTCTTATTTGGTGGTAGCCTGACTTGAGATCAATTTTGGTGATGTATCTAGCTCCTTGTAGTTCATCCAACAACTCATCAATGATGGGTAGAGGAAATTTATCCTTAACAGTAATGTCATTCAGCTTCCTATAATCCACACAGAACCTCCAGGAATTATCCTTCTTCTTCACCAAAAGAATTGGTGCAGCAAATGGGTTATGGCTTGGTTGAATAACCCCATTTTGTAACATCTCTATGACCAATTGTTCAATGACTCCCTTCTGTATGTAATGATATTTATATGGTCTTTGGTTGGTTGGTTGTGAGTTGGGTTAGAGGGGTATTTAATTATCAAGGCTTCTTTGTGGAGGTAATTATGAAGGTTCAGTAAAAACATCATCATATTCTGATAATAGTGATGAAATGTCAGGTGGGTATGGTGGTGAGGAGGTGGTAGTATTGATAGAGAATAAGTGAGCAATTAGCGCATGACTATGCTTCCGGAAAAAACCTTTCACACTCCTTCCACTCATCTCTATTAGTGATGGTTTACTCTTGGCCCTGTAAGAGTAATTTTCTTCCCTTATGTTTGAATGAAATGATGAGCTTAACTAAATTGAATATCACGTCTCCCAATTTTCTTAGCCATTCAGCTCCAAGAACCATGTCACATCCACCCAATGGTAATAATCTAATCTCACTACTGAACTCATGGCCCTGCATAGTCCATTTCAGTGAGGAAAAATGCATGAACTAACTGTCTTTTCCCCATTTGCAAATGTCACTAGTAAATTAGCGTAGGAATAATGTTACAGCTCAAGGATTTATCCAAGTCATAATCCAAGAAACTATCAGTCTTCTTAATAAAGCCTGGGATTCTTATAGTGTCACCACTCACATTACATGTAAGGGCATGGAGTGATATTTCCATGTCAGACTCAAGTGGAGAGTCACTTGCAACCTCCAACTCTTCTTCCTCTTCAGGCTCAGTGCTACTCTCCCCTGCACTTTCACCAACAATGTGATACAATTTCTTTTTCTTACAATTGTGGCCAGGCTTGAAAACTTCATCACAATCATAGCATATACCCTTCTCCTTCTTTTGCCTAAATTGTTCTGGTGTTAAATTCCTTATTGTAGAATCCTGATTAGGTCTTTGTTGGGTGTTACTGTATTTTGTATTACTAGGTGGGGGTCTTGGAGAAAAATTGTTGGTAGGAAATGGCTTTGGTGATGAATATGAAGTATTAGCTGAAAGTCATGTCAGAGAGGCGATTAGTCGTGCGATTTTGATTTTTGTCAAGGTTTTTTTCTCTTCGATTTCGAGTGAATTTTTGCTTCTTTTTTGAGTGATTATGGATGATTTAGGTCTAATGATTGGTGTTCTTCTCAACTCTTAGATCTATTTCGGTTTTTCTTCTTCTCTTTTTTGTTTCTTCTTTATGTGTTGATGGCTGCGTTTTACCTCCTGTGATGGATAGTTCTCATAGATCTGATGAAACTAGGGATTCTCGTATGAAAGGGTTTTTCTGGGAGGCTCCTCAGTTTGGATCTATTGATTGTTCGACTTCTTTAGGTCCAAAACAAGTTGAGAGTAAGGATGAAGATTCTTTGGTTTTTAGAGCTGCTTCTGTGATTAATGGAGAAAGGGTTATGGTGGTTGAAGATGTTGATGGTGACATCAAGAAGTGAAGAGGTCTGGTTGTGGGCTGTTTTGTTGGTAGAATGTTTCCATACATGATGGTTCAAAGACATGCATGTTCAGAGGGCGTGGAACCCTAAGGCTGATTTTCAGATGACTCTTCACGGTAATTCTGTTTTTATTTTTGATTTTGATAATGATGAGGATAGAACTACTGCTCTTGAACATGGTTCTATGCATATAGCTAATCAATTGTTTATTGTTAAGGCTTGGCCTCCTCTGGTTGAAAGGGAGATGGCTGAAATGAGAACTTTGCCCATTTGGGTGAATCTGTGTAAGGTACCTATTCATATGTGGAACGCCACAGGTTTAGGTACTATTGCTAGCTACTTGGGAAAACCTCTAATGCCGGATAAGCAAACTCTATCTATAAGGAGGATGAATTATGCTAGGGTTTGTATTGAAATTGATGTTTCTTGTGATTTTCCTTCTGTTATACCAATTGTTATTGGGGGTAAGAGGATTGAAATTCATGTGGATTACCCTTGGAGGCCTCTTAGATGTACCCATTGTGGTATATTTGGTCATTCTTTGGCTAAGTGTGTCATAGCTCCTAAAGTACCAGTGGTTGTACCTGCTGTTAAGGTTGTTGAAGTACCAAAAGATGATTGGGTTATGAAGACTTCTAAGAGGAGTAGGAGTGGTGACCAATAGAAGGGGGCTACTAGTGATGAGCAGCCTTCAGTAGTAGCTCAAGTTAATATGGTTGATGCAGTGCTTCATTCTGGCAAAGGATCTATTAAAGAGAGGGTAGTACAATTCTCTAAAGGTGCTGGTAATATTGCTAGCAGTAGTTCTCAGCTGATTGATGTTCCTGTTATTATGCAGAACAAGTTTGATGCCCTTTCTGATAATAGTAGTGTGGATATGATGATTGATGTTCAATAATATGAGGCTAGTGTACTTCAAGATTCTACTGCACTCACAATTCTGTTGATAACTCTCTTAGAAATGGGAAGGAGAATTCTAAAGAGGTGACTTTTGTTGAAGATGGAGCTGGAGGGGTTAGATCTCACTTTATTCTTAAACCCCCAAATCAGAATGTCTCAAAGGTATCTTTGAAGGTGTCAGACAATAAGAGGTCTGGTAGGACTGGTAAGAAGTCTCAACCACCTAACATTTTGAATGATTAAGTTTGGTTGTTGGAATATTAGGGGTCTAAATGATCCCCTTAAACAGAGTGAAGTTAGTAGTTATATTAGAAATAATAGTCTTTCCCTTGTTGGTATTGTTGAAACTCATGTGTAATTTACTAATAGTAATGTTATTAGAAGAAGAATCTATCCTAATTGGAAGTTTTTAGATAATTATTCTCATGATAATTCAGGTAGAATTTGGGTTGGATGGGATCCTGAAGTTATGAAAGTGTCTCTCATTCTAAGTTCTTCTCAAGCTATTTTCCTTGAAGTTGTGTTTCCTAAGAATAGAAGATGTATTGCTACTTTTGTTTATGGCAGTAATGATGATGTTACTAGAAGACCTCTATGGGCCGAAATTGATGACTTTGCTCAGAATAATACTTTGCCTTGGATTATTCTTGGTGATTTCAATTTCATTAAACATTTATCTGCCAAGTGGTTTATTAGCTCTTGACTCAT
>JAJJMA010217147.1:0-13756 GCA_023529015.1 Papaver nudicaule | reverse complement strand
CTTGGAGGGCTTGAGTTGGTCTCTGCTACATCCAGACCGAAGTCTTATAGTAGGCTAGTGTTTGTAGTCAGTTTGTACTGAGCGGTGTTCAATCTGGACGAGGTCCCGAGGTTTTTCTGCAAGGCAGTTTCCTCGTTAAAAAAATCTCTGGTGTCTTGTGTGCTTTTACTTTCCGCATTATATCTCTGATTGTATAATTAAAGCACCAAGTAGTACGTTATTGCCTAACTGTAGAGTTGACTCCAAAGTACTCTTTGTCGAGGTTTAATAACTCCAGTTATAAGTTTGGATATTGATTTTTGAGATCGTCCAGACTTAAACCATAAGACTCACGAGCCAAAACGAAAAGTTGGTAGTATTTCGGTACCCCTCCTTTTTCACTTCTATATCATCCAGCTTGCCCAAGATCAAATCGGTGTTCAAATTCTTTTCCCAGGCTTCTCGTTTCGTTGTGAGAAGGATAACTTCCGACGGCAGTACTGCCTCTGCACCGAAAGTAAGAAGAAAAAGGGATGCGCCGGTTGCCTCTCTGATTGTTGTCCTATATGACCATAGGACGTTATGCAGATGCTCGCACCATGAATTCCCATGCACCTGCACTCGCTTCTTCAGACCCAGCCCAATGGTCTTATTAGTCGCCTCCGCCTGTCCGTTACTCTAAGGGTAAAGCGGGGTTGATTTTCCCAGCTTAACACTATATGTGGCGAGTAAATCTCTGATGTTATCGCCGCCAAGCTCTTTTCCATTGTCAGTGCAGATTTCCGCCGGCACGCCAAATCTACAAAATATGTTTTCCAATAGGAATGTGAACACCTCTTGTCCTGATTTTGTCCTCAAAGCCTTAGCTTCGCACCACTTGGTGAAATAATCCGTGGCCACGATGATGTACTTTCTCTGCCCTGAACTTGTGGCAAGTGGGCCTATGATATCCACCCCCACTTGGCGAAGGGCCACGGGCTAAGAACTGAATTTAAAGATGTCGCCGATGCTTTTATCCTTTTCCCATTAATTTGACATTGTCTGCATCGGTGGGTATATTCCTTGGCATCGCTATTCATCCATGACCAGTAATACCCCTGCATTCTTACTTTTAAAGCGAGTGCCCGTTGTCCGCTGTGATTTCCACAATCTCCATCATGTATTTCCTTGAGCAATTTCTTTCCTTCTTCTCTTGTTACACATCTTAGGAGTGGTCCTGAAAATGATCTCCGATATAGTATCCCATCTCTGAGCTCATAATTCGCCGACCTCCTAATCACTTGGTGCGCCAAAGTCTTATTTGCTGGAGTGATAAGACGATCAATCTTATTGGTGTTCGCCAGTCTGTCTCCGCCGAGTCTTCTGTCTCCATCGCCAACACTTCTCTTTGTTCTCGCTCATCTACTGAGGACTGTTGCACTCGCTCAATTGTTATGGAGGTAATTTCTGGGTCTGTCATCATTGATGAAATAAACGCCAGTGCATCGGCGTGCCTGTTATCTTTCCTACAGATATGTCTAAACTTGATACCAGGAATCTGCTGGCTGTACTCCCTAACAAGTTTTAGATATTTCTGTAGGGAAGGATCGACTGTTTGATACCTCCCTGAGATTTGCCGAATTACTAGCTGTGAATCGCTGGTTAGTCGAATCGCTAATGCCCATTTCTATGAGTAACCGCATGGCATGTATCACCGCCTCATATTCTGCCTCATTGTTGGTCGCCGGGAATTCCAACCGTAGTGAATGGACTATCCTTGCTCCTTTCGGCGAGGTGAATACAATTCCAATTTCGTTGCCTTCTCTGTTTTGCGGATCCATCAACGCATACTTCCCATCCGTCCGGACTTCTATGCAACAGGTCTGGCACGCCACTGTCAGCATCATCCTGCATGAATGGCATGTCTTCTGTCTCCTCTTCTTCTTCTATTGGGAAAGCTGCAAGAAAGTCGGCGATGACCTGGGATCGCTGAGCGGTACGTATTTCATACTTAACGCCGAATTGTTCAATCTGAGTATTCCATTTGGCGATTCTCCCTACTCTCTGGGAGCTATGCAGGATGGATTCAATTGGTGTTTTAGTCAAGACAATAATAGGATGAGCATGGAAATATGGGCGAAGTCGATGAGATGCGAAAACCAATGCTAGGATTAACTGTTCAAGTTTGGTATAATTCTTCTCGGCTCCTTGTAGAGTCCTGATAATGTAATATATTGGCGTTTCACCTCATTTCGTTCTTACCAACACTGCGCTGATGGCTCCTGGAGTTGCGGCGAGATAAACTCTTAATTCTTCACCAGGTTCTAGTGGCTGAATAGCTGGTAATGTGGCGAGATACCTTTTAATGCCTTGAAATGCAGCCTCGTGGTTATCCGTCTATGCGAATTTTTCTCCCTTCTTCAACATGTTAAAGAAAAGTTTGCACTTGTCAGAGAACCTTGAGATAAATCTATTAAGCGCAGCCAGAGTTCCGTTGAGACGCTGGATATCTTTTACTGTCGCGCGGAGAAGGCATGTCCATAATAGCTTGCACTTTCGCCTGATCTGCTTCCAACCCATTTTTTGTGACGACATACCCCAGAAATTTACCTGAGGTAACGCCGAAGACACATTTGGCTGGGTTTATCTTCAACTTGGTAAGGCGCATGTGATCGAATATTTCCTTCAAGTCTTGTACATGGGTCTGCTTTTTCTTGCTTTTTACCAACATATCGTCCACGTAAACTTCCATGGTCCGCCCAATCCATTTGTCAAACATTTTCTGAGCCATCTTTTGATAGGTTGCCCCGGCGTTTTTCAACCCAAAATGCATCCTAGTGTAACAAAATAAGCCCTTCGTTGAAAAGAATGTCGTGTGCCGTTGATCTTCCACTGCCAAAGGTATCTGGTTATATCCAGAATAACCATCCATGAAGGATAAAAGTTCATGACCCGAGGTGGCGTCCACAGTCTGATCAATGCTTGACAGGGGAAAACTGTTCTTAGGACATGCCCTATTGAGGTCGCTGAAATCGATGCAGATCCTTACGCCCTTGTTCTTCTTAGGTACCACCACCATATTTGCTATCCATTCAGGATATTGTACCGGTCTAATGATACCTGATGCTTTCATTTTGTTGATTTCAGCCTCCACCTCTTCTTTATATGCTGGGGCTAGCTTGCGTATTCGCTGCTTGAATGGTCTGACCTTTGGGTCGATGTCCAATTTATGACACGCTATTTCTGGATCAATTCCCGGCATCTCGTCCATCTTCCAAGCAAAGACGTCCACATATTCCCTTAACAAAGCCTCCAACTGTGTTGAATCTTCTTCCGTCAATAGTGTACCAACTTTTACCATCTTCGAGTTTCCAACCTCGCCGATGTCCAAATCCCTTGTAGGCTCTATTGCTGTAAAATGCAGTTCTGGCTCTCCCATCGGTGAGGGTTCCTTTAATTGCTATAAAGGCGTTGCCGCCGCTTCCCCCGAAGTTTTTCCTTGCGCCGAATGAACATACTGCAAGGGATTGGCGACAAAATTTTTGATTTCTTGGTCCTTGACAATTTCCTTTTCTTGCCTCTTCATTTCGTTCAGCCTCGCCTTCCTATTTTCGCGCATCTCCACATCAGCAATATTGCAAGCTTTGGCTTCGGCGGGATCTCCCACAAATACGGCGATTCCTTTAGGTGTTGGGAACCTCGGGCACTGATGATAGGTAGATGGAACTCCCTTCAAACTATGCAACCAAGGTCTCCCAAGAATGGCAGTATACGGCGAATCAACATCCACGACACAGAAAGTGGTGTCCAACGTTAATTCCTTACATGTAACCACTTTCAGAGTGACTTCGCCTTTAGGCTTAGATGCAATCCCGTTGAATCCATAAATGTTATAATTCGACTGCACTAGCGAAGCTACCAGCGAATCTTTAGACTGCATACCCTGATATGCAGAATTGAAAAGAAGGTCGACAGAACTCCCCGGATCCACAAGTACTCTAGGGACGTTATACTTCCCAATCTGAATGGTCAAAACCAAAGGGTCATTATGGCTTCGCCCTTCCTCTGGAACTTCTTCCGCCGAGAAACACACATGAGCTTTCATCCACTCCTTCAGAGGTGTTGGCTTGACATCGACACTGCGGATTTCCTTCCCTGACATGTCTCGCTTATGCACTCTTGACATAATGTTGCTGTGGAATTCATCTCTGGTGATCTTTGAATGCATGATAGAGAAATAGTCCAATACCTCCAAATCTCGCTCAACAGTCACCTGGAAAACATCTGGTAAAGGGACAGCTTGGATCTTTTGTACCATCATTGGGGTCACTGGCGGTGGTGGCGGCAACTCAAGGAACTCCTGAAATTTCCCTTGGGGAATGAATCTATGGACTTCGCGCTGCACACCTGCACAATTTTCAGTAGAATGGCCATGGAATTGATGGTATTGGCAATAAACATTAGTGGTAGCTGAAGAAAACTTAGGATTTCCCCTGTTGTAAGGATAACGAATCTCGTCTCTGCAATGCGAACTCTCAATCTACCCCCAAGCATCAGTATATGAGACGCGAAGCTTTGGGAGAGTAGCGTCTTGGAAATCCTGCTGATATGGCTTTTTTTCGCCGAAATTCTTGTTACCGCCATTATGCCTCATATCGCCTTGTCGCCGAGTATCACGTCCATTTCCTCCATCGTTCCTTCCTCTATTGTCTTGTCTCCCCTCATAATTATCCCGCTTGGTCGAGTTTCATTGCTGATAACCATTAGACTGCTGTTGTACTTGCCTCTGCTCAACCTTAGGGACTACCACTATCGATGATGGAGCTTTCGTCAATCGTTGTTGCTCTAATCTCAACCATTCCCTCTTTATTTCCTATTGCTCCTCCGGAGAGTAGTTGATAGAATGAATATGCTTCGTCTTTTCCTTCTTTTGTCGTAGTTCTTCTTGTTGGATATCCTCATAGGCCATAAATTCATTTTGCCTAATACGCAACGTTTTCATATCTTTCGGCGTGTCCCAATACAAAGCTTTGAAGATTGGGTCTGACGATTCAATACCACTGATATACGTCCGAATCTTATCTTTGTCAGAAACCCCTGAACCTACTTCGCTGCAAAGCTTTCTCCATCTTTCCGTGTGGCTCTTACAGCTTTCGCCGTGCCTCTTCTTATCGGCGAACAACTTTTCAACCCCAGGCCTAGCACGGTTGTTGTGAATATATGTTAACAGGAACAAAGCTTGTAGGTCTTTGAATCTTCCTATCGAGTCTTCCTTCAAACCTTCAAACCATGACAAAGCTTCCTCATTGAGAGATGCAAGAAACGATCTACACACTATGTTATCCCAAGTAGTCCATGCCGCCATGTCCCTCTTGTAAACCTTCAAATATTGAGATGACTCTCCTGTCCCATCAAAGATTGACGTGAAAGTTGGCATCGAGAATTTTCTTGTTATATGGTCAGTTAGAATGTTTTGTTTAAATGGTGTCTTCTTAGCCTCCGCAATTGCCTTCGCCAACTTGGTATCCTTCGACGATCCTTTAAGATTTTCCACTTGCTTACGCAATTTCCGTAGCTGTCCTCTTACCACATCATTTAGTCCATCTTTGTTTTCGTTCTCGCCCGATCCTTCAGGACCTTTCTTTTGGTTCTCAGACCTGACACTCCCTGAGTCTTTCTTCGCCGTTGTAGCAGACATATCCTTCTTCCTAGAGTGAATAGTTAGCTGCGATTGTGATGGCCGACTCCTGTTGTTGCTAGATAAGAAAAGTTTTTTGTTTTCCTCCATTATCTCTATGTTACTTTGCAACATCATTTCCATCTGTAATTTCATTTGAAGTTGCATTTGTTTTTTGTTATGAGCGTTCATCTCTATGATTTTTTGCAACATAGTATCCGTGGCACTGTTAGAACCCACATTCCCCTGAAGAATGATCTGCCTTTCCAGAGTTTCGCCGATTGTTTTTTGAATTCCCGCTGCGATAATATCTTGACCGCCGGTGGCTCCGTTGACTGTAGCGGCTTTCTTTGAGTTTTCGCCGACAACATTCGCATCAATCCCTTTACCCTGTCGCTGGGTGAGACCATTTGTCTCTCCCATCGCTTCTAGCTCATCTTGCTCAGTCACATCCTCTACTTCTACTGTGTCCGGAATGTCTGGCCGTTGGACGTTAGGTTGCTCCAGCGCTTCGCCGTTCAAGGGATAAGTGCCCACGCCTGCTGGTGGTGGCATACCCGTTCCTTTACTTCTAGTAAAATTCTGAGTAGCGCTCGCCAAGTTCGGGTCCTTCGCCGGTGGCTTCTGCTGATTGCCCTTGCTTTTAGACGTCATTCCCCGAGAATCTGTGGGACAAGACAAATGCACTCCCAGACAATATTACACTGATAACACTGTTAATCAAAACCCATAAGTTAGTGGAGGTAGTTGGAAATATTTTTAAAGTACAACCTAGCATAAGACAAAAATGGCAGTAATACTGTACTATCTTAGACATGTGATCTAAGTTAGGTATGGAAGGACTATTGTGAAATATCTCAAAATTATTCAAGGTCTAAAAACATAATGACTTTTGAAAGATTGGCCCCTAGTGAATCAAAAGATTTGTACGTCGACATATATTTAGATGGAATCAAAATCATTATGCTAACAAAACAATCCTAAAGATGACTACTTTGCGATAAGAAACAAGTGACTATAACTCACTATACTCAGCATACACAGGGGTGACCTCTGATGAGCATGCTACTAATCTTCTTCAGCAAAGTTGGCCGAAACACAAGCCATGATTGCAGCTTCAGAACAAACAATTGCTATAAATAGAAACATTTCCGGAGAAAGGCTCGCTGAGAACAAAAAACTATGCTAAAAATAACCTTTTGCTAACATGGAGACTCAGAACTTACTAAAAATAGCATTATCATATGAAAATATCCACACAAACAACATTTCTACTACCAAAACAAACTACTTTTGCACAAAATCATGGTGAAACTTAAGTAATCAGCATGAAAGACTAAGAAAAATCAAGTTCAAAACCTCTTCTAGCGCCAAAATGTAACAGTCAAAAATCCCATTGGTAGATCTTTGACTGTACACCCAATAAATCTCATACAACATCATACAAACATACACACCATACCAAAACAGTTAAGAGATAGAGTTAGAGATACTTGACAGCGAATTACTTGGTTCTTCCTCATGTTTGAGGCTTACATCCAAGGATTCCAATAATAGAAGTTTAAGTTACATTTCTTACCTTACCTCTCAAACCCTTTCTCTCCTAAACCTAGACTATTACTCTTTCAATACTGGATTAGGGAGAGCAAGAAAGTAAATCATTTTTCCTATCTCTAAGCCAGACTAAAATCACACCAACCCCTTCCAAAGTGGGGATGTCTCGCCTTATATAGGGAGAAGTTACAATGGATTACAGCTAATAATGATGGCGAACTCTTCTGATACTATTTGTCCTCTTTCGCCCGCCCGTGACTTTCAGCGGTCTTGGCGATAATTCGAAGACTTCGGCGATGCTTCCTTCCTGTGGATAAGCACTGCTGACGATGATCCCACTGAGTCAACCGGACAACTCTGACAATTAATAGATCCGTTCTGTCCATCCTTAAATTCTCAACCACTTCTCACCTACTTCCCAACTACTCAGCCGCACAGGTTTCCTTCGCCCGGATAAGACTCGCTCTGCCTTACTCGACGTTACCTCGCCGGGTTGAATTATTTTTCCACCTCATATCGCTAATTATTCCCTTAGATGATTTTGGGTATTTTATTATCTCATATCCATACGACCTCGCCATTGGGATGGGCTTATTTGGCGACGGTATTTTCTACACTCACAATCAACTGAGAGAGAAGTGTGGACCATAATAACCTTATGGGAAGATGCTGCCAGACAAATCGACGAAACTATATGCAGAGGTGCAAACAGGAATACAGTTTTGATAGTAACATCCACTATGGTGGAGAGATACAATGGTAAGTTTCATATCAACGTTTAGTATGGATCCCTTCATATCAATGCAACGTAATTATGGGGTACGGTTTATTTTTATCGAACATTGCAAGTCTATATTTCGTCGATGCATGCCTCAAAAGTATACGTAGACTTGGACATCCCACAAGTCAAATATCTGAAAGCAAGGTAAAGACAACATCAAACAGTTTCAATTAGATTCTTTTATATTTTGATATAATCTTACCTGCAATTTGAATAAGCACCTTTACGTAACGTTGAATATATGTGTATGCGACTACTACCAAGCCAGAGTTCATAATTACCCTTCAGACATATGACAATTCATCAGCTAATTATGCTCCCCAAAATCCTCGACCATGTATACATGGGACAATTGTTCAACTAATTACGCTCCATTACGAATGTTCATGTTTAACCGATTTGTTGATAGGTATCAAAGACATCCATGGATCATCAACATCAACTGTGAAAATAAATTTCAGAAGCCAATCGAGGAAAAAATATTATTTAATAGGATGACATTGCAAGAAGGATTCAGTTTGGTACACAATGAAGAAAAGTTGGTAGGCTACACTAATAAAGCATTACAATTATTTCAATACAATAAAGGCATATAAATAATAATAGTAATGTACTAACTTTGCATGTATGATAGGGCATGACATTCATATGGTACTATCATCCATATGGTACTACCCAACCTGTCCAAAGTGTAATCCTGAAGATGATAGCTTGAAAGGGTGGTATTTTTCGATGTGCAGGTGCGAAGCCAAGATAACCCTACCAAGGTAACCTCAGTGCAACATCCTCTAAATTGCGGAACTATCTGTCCACTATACCCTACTATAACTGGTCTTTTGCTCCAACAAGTTCAAGCTAGAGCTACGAATATGCGACAACTCTGGAGACGCTAGACTGGCAATTGTAGGAATGCTCGCTAATATTCTTTTCGATAGCAACAATAGGGTCGCACGACTATCTGAAATCATGCACCGTAGTTGGGTAACTAATCAGGTAATTATGGAGAAAAAGAGAGAGAGAAAAAAAAAGACAACAAAACAACAAAAAGAAAAACATACAATCTAACAATAGTGGATAACACGGGCTAATGGCACTATTTCTTACGCCGGAAAAAAAAGCGGGCAACGTTCCCGAACTAAGATATATGGATAACCTCAAATTTGTGTTTGAAATGGAAGTAATACAATAAGGAAACTACATAATTGTCTTCGTCAAACACATATATCATATCAACAGTGAACTTGAGGATAAGTACGAACTGTAGCAACTTATAAATACAGGGAATACAATTGGCAGGATGCTATTAGTAGAGCACAAAATGAGACAAACTCAGAACGACACCAACACCCCAAGAAAAAAATTATGGCAAGGTAAGCTACTACCATGAAACATTGTTTACATTACGTAAGTAATTGCTTAATGCTAATAAGTAATGACAAAACAACTAACTAATAATAAACTTATATTACAAGCGAAAAGCTCCTCCCAATTAAATCGCAGGGTACGAGAAAGGAAACAAAAGCTCTACTCGAAAGATATGAACAAGAAGCAATCCAAGAACAATGTTGGTCAACAAGCGATGACGGAAAGCATACGAAGATTCTAATGGAGCAAAAGGAGCAAATAATAATTTGGAGCAAAGAATTGGGAGTAGTCTATTTTAAAATTTTAAACAAACTCACCATAAGCCGTAGTAATTATTTTTAGGGTGTGCATTCTAGAGAATTCAATGTCGTTTCTGAATTATAATTTTAAGTACCAACTAACCTTCATATTGATTTCCATAACAATAATTTCTATATTGGGATGCACTTCATATTTCACTATATATTGATTTACTCATCAATATCCATATCCATATCACTTATACAATAAAAATGCGAATAATACTGTACTTCCATTCGGCTACCTAACAAGGTTACCACAACCAGTTAATTTAAAAAAAAAATAAACAAAGTTTAATTGCCACCTAATACCAAAAAACACACACACACACACACTCACACACACATAAAGCAAGAGGGCAAATACAAACTTAAAGCATGGTTGACTCAATAATAATAAAAATACAGGACTGGACAAGCTTAGAGATTACCAGGCTAAGATATCAGTATTCATGATATATGTCCAAGCATCGAATATAAGCAAAGTGTTCACCTTCGGTAAGGATATATATGTCGTCCGCGATTCCTCTCTACAAATTGCAAAAGTATTAGGGTAAGTACTGTTATTACCACCAGCAAATGACCAGGATTACTAAACAATACAATTCTGCATACTCACTATGACATCTAACGTCAAGTCCATGAGATGCATCATAAGGACATTCTCAATATCATGAAAGCGAACCATCTTCCTTTTTAGGAAATCGAATCTCTCTTTGATAGCCCTAGATCTTCTCCCGTTAGTATTTCCTTCAAGAGCCACGAAGACTGGAAATATGCGATTCCACAAATGATTGTCGGACAAAGAATGAAAATATGCGGGGTGATCATGGTCCCGAACCGTCTTCCAATCCCGAACTATCGCAACATCCTCCTCTTCAGTAAAATTGGCAACCATATTTTAATCCTACAGAGAACAAAATAACAACTAAAGACACATAGAAATGCACATTGCGGTAAAATACCCAAAAGAATAACCTATGGACAGTGAGCGCGCCTATTCAATTCGATAAGATATTTATATGTTGCAGGGATATGCAAGAAGCAGTAAAAATGATACTAGCGTGCTAGCAGAAATCATATTTAATCTGAAGAAAGAAACAACAAACAACAGAAATAATGAATTAAAAATACTTATTCCAATATACCATCAAACGACAAATAGAGCATGAACAGTCAAGTAATTAATTTAAAATAAAAAACTTACGCTTGCAGACATTAAAACCCTAGGGCTACAACGTAAATTAAGAGGAAATTTCAAACCTTACTGCTACGACTACTACTCATATATTTTCTATAATGAAAGCGTATAAACTGAATCAAGATCTGCGGCAAAAATTATTTTAGAAAAAAATACCGAAGATCAAAAACATCAATACAATGAAAAAATTGACCAACAAAAAAACAAAGAGCACTTACCTTAACTATACAGTAGAACCGAGAGATGCGTTAGATTTGAAATAGCGGTACCAGAAAACTAAGTGTGTTAAACCATTCGACTACGGATGAACTGATTTACATAAGGCGGAAGAAACAAGGTAATCCCTCGAGTACAACGAAAAGGCAAAGGCTGATTAATTAAGCAAATATGGGTCGGATCTTAAAAAGTGAGTCGGGTCGTATCTCTAACAAAAAAAAATAAGTCAGGCCCCATATTTTCTAAAATAACGAACTTGAAAAAAGGAAACTAGATTTTTTAATCGTGTATAAATATCACACACGCTATGCAAATTCCTAGGATATACATCTCATATCTATACAGATCCAAGGCTAGGTCTCCCGTCGTCCTAATGTCTGCCTGGAAACCTACGGGTTTCATATCACCAAGAGACCCACATGAGACGCCTGAAGAAGCATACAGCAACCAAGAACTACGAATTCATCTTTACAACCCTAAGAAACTTGATAATCATTGTTTTTCACACACGGTCTTGCGAAAAGAAATACTCGGACGAATCAACATTGAAGTTATGGACTTCCTAGATGCACAACTCAAAGAAATTGAGTTCTCCGAGTACAAATATATGATTTTGTTCCCGTTTAAAATGTGTGAGAATTGTCGAAAGAGACATAAAGCACGGGTTTACAAAAAAATGGTTAGACGTGTTACAAAACAATCAAGGAAGCTAGGAAAATTCAAAATTCAGACACAGAAGTTGTATCGAATCAATATAGATCGAATATGGAAACAAGAAAGGATGAAAAAATACAAATTCAAAGGAACAACCGAAGAAAGCGTATGGGTGGTAAATCATGGAACATCAATATACGAGTACTCTTTCAGATTGAAGGGAGAATTAGATAAACTATAGACAATTGTTACGAGGTAATATAATCTCCTTTTGTGCATACGTTAAAATCGTTAATTCTTAGTTTTTAGTACATAAATCATTAAAGTAACGTTGTGCATGTGTACGCTTCCCTAGGGCTGTAGGGGTGCGGCGATCGAACCAGCCAAACAGACGGTATTGGCAAATTCAACAAAAAACACTGAGGTGAAACGAAAGAATAATAAAGGTAGAACATATTTCAGTGAAGATATACTAAAGCTAAGACTGCCTAAGGTGTACAAGAGTCATGCTTTTCAAACGGAATTTCTCGATGAGGCACAATTGAATTATATACCCAAAGACAAGATTACAATACATGTTGGTGCCACAATCAAAATAGTAAAAGACGTCCAAGTATGTGTGGTGAACTTAAGAGCGCCGGAATCGCCGGAATTCCAAACAGCTATTGCAGATACTTTATTTGTGGTAGTGGCTTTGGCAAGGGATTACATAAGGGCAAAAAAGAGGGGTAATGAAGATATGAAAGAAATAATTTTAATACAAAAGAGAGAATTATATTCATACGCGGAGCCTCTAGGTTTTGAAATACTATGAAAACAATTTCCAATTAAAGTTATTCTCTAGATAAAAATGAATATTCCGCTACTGCAGCACAAGTATTACTTATACTACTTGAGCAATATTTTGTATTTTCTACTTTTGGAAAATAAACAACTTACATTCTTATATGCATTCATTATCGTTTATGAATTATAGTTTTTGATATCTATTTAACTATATATTCAAAATAGCGGCAACCATTTTTGAGTTACAAATTTAAGTGTACATTTAAGTTGATAGTTGATTGAAGGCTAAAATTTTAGTTGGAAAAACACTCATAAAATCGTCAAAAGGTTGAGCGTCGCGCTGTAATATAGGCATGTAAAGTGCGTACAGGAACTAGAGGTATTGGCAACTGTTTTTGAGTTACAAATTTAAGTGTACATTTAAGTTGATAGTTGATTGAAGGCTAAAATTTTAGTTGGAAAAACACTCATAAAATCGTCTTTAAAGGTTGAGCGCCGCGTTGTATTATAGTGCGTTCGCACGGGCTCCAGCCAATACCTCTAGTTCATGTACAGGATTTACAGGCCTCCTTCATACTTCGTCTTTTACAAAGAAAAAAAACGTTCCAAACAAAGAAAGCATTAGGTGTTAGAGAATCAGTAAAACTGAAATTAGTGAGTGGAAAAAAGAGAAGAAGAAAAAACCAATTAATCGAAGAGATATTTTAAAACAGAGAATTGAAGACAGTTTATGAAAACAGTTATGAACTTAAAACTTAATTATGATCAAAAGGTTAATTATACCAAATTGATCTCCAAATGGGCAAAACCAAAGAAATTTAACCATCATTTCTTTGCCTTCAATGTAGTGTGTGTGATTGACCATCTTAACACCTGCGCACCTGCATCCTCAGCTGCTACTATGGATTTCTTTATGAAATTTAACTATCATTTCTTTGAAATTTAACTATCATTTCTTTGCCTTCAATGTATGGGTCATTGAATTTAACTGGTTTGAGAGACCATCTTAACACCTGCGCACACCTGCATCCTCAGCTGCTACTATGGATTTCTCAATCAAACTATTGATTTTTTTTTCACGGCAAGAAGTACTGCAAGAGAAATGGTCAGTAACTTTTGTAAAGTAAATGTTAATAATGCACTTAATTCTTACTCGGAAAGTATATCTTTGTAAAGCCGAACCTTGCATTTTGATGTTACTACAAAATCCTTACATCACATACTATGGCACTCATTCCTTAATGGCTGCAATATCATATGCCTCC
>JAJJMA010217103.1:0-12305 GCA_023529015.1 Papaver nudicaule | reverse complement strand
CACTACAAGAAAATGGGTCTCTAGCCACCAGCACGAAATAGTCGCAAGAGATCTTTTTTACTCGCTAGAGACCATTAGCGAGTAAAATCTGTAGTCGCACCGCTGTAGCTAGAGACCATGTTACTAGAGGACCCTAGCGACCATGTACTCGCTAGATCTATCTAGCTATAATCATCAGCGGCTGTAATCATGTAGTTGCGAGAGATGTCTTGCAATAATCATCAGCGACTATGCCCTATGGTAGCAATACATTCCCAGCGAGTACTTTTTGGTTTGAAGCATGAGAGGTCCAGCGACTCCATTTTTGGTATTAGCATGAGAGGTCTAGCGACTCCAATTTTGACATTAGCATGAGAGGTCTAGCGACAACAATTTTGGCATTAGCTTGAGGGGTCCAGCGACTCCATTTTTTGCATTAGCTTGAGAGGTCCAGCAACTCCATTCTTGGCATTAGCATGAGAGGTCTAGCAACTCCATTTTTTGTACTAGCACAAGGGGTCAAGCGACTCCATTTTCGGTCATAGCTAAAGAGGTCCAGCAGCTGCATATGATATTTTTATTTGTCCGTGCTACAGTGCTTGCAAACCAAATCCGGCCAATGAATACAAATATAGAAGTTAAATTACAAATTACAATCAAGACAATTGAAAACAAAATCAAGATCAACTTTTATTATTACGCGATTGAATTACAACATCATTTCATTACAATATTACAAAGAAAATCTAGCCATTACTAACCTATGCACAAGCATATGGCTATTACCCCTTCACCCGTTGATAGACTCAAAATAATAAAAAGAAAACATTTATGCATCAAGGATTCAACCCACTGAGCAAATATTGGAAAAATCTTTACTTGAACAATCTCTACCATCGATCGATCCACATCTTCCATTCTCTTCGTACTTAGATCAGCGATTTCTCTTCATGTGCTTGCGCTCACATCTTTTCTCCATATGAAGTAACAAACAGACACTGCAGTAATAAAGTCAGTCCTTCTCTATTTGGATCCAGTAATATCCTTGACAGCACAGATCTGCTCCTCTCCCATGGCAGACATAACAGACAGCACAAGGTCCTTTCCCTCAGCAAAGCCATCTTTGATCTGTATCAATTTCAAGCAACAAAAATAAATATCTATCGGTTTAAACCATGTAACCATACGAAATCATTTGTTGAACTGAAACAACATTATCTAAAGCTAACACAGATCTGTCGAACCTAATAAGTAAGATATCCAATTTTAAAAAAAATATATACAGTTAACATTGGCAGCTACAGAACATCCAAGTTCATTGAAAATTAAAACAAATAGAGATGATAGAAGAACAAGAGTACATCGTGAGAGTGGAACATGGATCAATGATTCAATGATAATAGATGATGACATTTGGTAAAACAATCTTTAGATGACAATAACTTAAGAATAATAGAAATTAGCAAAATACAAACCTGGTTAGAACAACATCGTCAGTGGGTAGCTTAAGATCATCCTTGGTGCCTCCATTATCAGTGAGGAGACTCACAAATCCATCCTCAGAGATATCCAACTGGTAATCAGTACTGTTAACATGTGGAATCTGCATTACATGTGGGAAAACTCAGTTAAGTCATTCAACTGAACCTATAACTTGTTAATTAACCAAAAATTAATTTATATAAACCCAAATCAAGAAACATAAAAAATGAAAGAACAAATCATCAAAACAGATAAGAGATTTTCAGAGGGCATACCAATTAACCTCTAACACTATTTAAACGTTAATTGCACCCATTTCCTAGTACCTAGTACCATCATTAAACAAAGGTTCCTCTGCAGCTCTACCTTGACCAAGTCTAACAACAACCGGATTATTGTAATTATTCTCCATAATCTGACCGTTTTCTTGTTTCCTAAATAGACCATAGATTGAGAAATACAGAAAAAAAAAAAAAATTAAAAAATCCCAAATCGTTATCAAAATGAAGATACAATTTGTGTATTAATGGTTTAATTGGGATTTTTTTTTATGCTTTTCCTCTTCTGATTTTCAATCAGACAACAATAGAAGGATTAGATTACCCTTAAACTAAACCTAAAACTCGGAAAATCTTCATACCAGAGCATAAAAAAGAAGAATCAGATTACTCTCTAAGACCCTTTAATCCCAAATTGAAAGAAGAAAACACACTACAATATAGATAAAATCTTAGGTTACACAAAGAAATTAGGACTTTTGTAACTTCATAAATTTTGAGATCTGAAAGTAATTAAAGACTTGAAATCTAAAAAGTGAGCGTTGTTCTTCTTCTTCTTAGATGGATCTGATAATACTTAATAAAGAAAAACAAAAAAAGACAAGAAGAGATGGATTTCAAAACCTAACTCATATTCTTCTTCTTCTTTTTTCAGATTGAACTCATCAGATAAGATATTACCAATTGAATCGATTGACTAGTTTAAACAAAGTTCTTTAAACAATTGATTCAATTGATTTCTTCTTAATCTTATTCACAGGTGAGTAAAAGAGCTTCAAGCGGCGGCAGAGTTGGTGAGAGCAGAGAAAAAAGAGAAAAGAGAAAGCGAAAAGAATAAGAGGAAAATGAATAACAGAACCCTAGGCTTTTGTATATAAATTTTTGGACGTTGGATAAAGAATAATTTTTGGACGGTCAAAATTCGCTTTGGGTTCTCACACGGATTGTGTGTTTCTTCTGTGTTTCTTTTTGTGCTAAAAACGAACTCGTGCATCCGGTTTAAATAATATCGAAGTCGGATATAATGAAAATCCAAATAATAAATATATATATTAATATAAATGGAAATATTTTAGTCGACTTTCGGTTATACATAAATTCAAAGAATCCGATATAACTCAAGAGGTCATTGAACTGAATATGAATAACATTGGTAGATTCAATGAATGATTTGATATAATCTAAGAGATCATTGGAAAATTTTGATAAATGTTTGATCGGGTTTACTGCAATTAAGATGGAAATGAAACCAACTGAAATCAAAAAAAGAGCTATATTTGATAAAATTCAACTTACTTGAGGTTTTGTTCAACGTTTAGATTTACATTGGACTTGATTTTTGATCCAAACTTCGTTAGATCATAGATAATGTTCAAAGTTCTTAACTTTTGGTATAGGTTTTGTCACATAAGTTACGAAACAAAAATTATCCAGTTACACCTTGCGAAACAAACCTTTGATACACACTAAATGAAAATAATTCAAAAAAACAAATCAGCCACCATGACCGAAATCTTTTGTAAGATCTAAGATATGCATTCTCTGATCAGCATAAATTCATCCATTTCCGTACTTGTTCTCGATATATTTTGGTGTAAATTTGTTTGACTCCAAAATATGGAATTTGATTTTCATCCAATTTCACTCGATCTTCATAAATGCTTAATTAAGGGTTTCACTAACTCCAGAATTTCTATTTTGATCAATAGTATAGGATACTTAAATATATCCTCCAACCTCACTCGATTACACTTGTTATCCATCGACTTCGTAGTTTGAACTATGAAGTAAGCAGGCAGATTTTGGTTCACGTGAACTTATTATTTGAAAGGTTTCTCAGCATATTTGGATATTATAAGTGCTTTCCAAATTTGAATTATATTTTGATTGAAATTTTTGTTAGTTGAAGTTTATTGTTACACTCGCTTGTTTATGTTTTTGTGAATAAGTGCATGGAGTATTTCTATTAGACCCATCAACAACGAATAAACAACTTCTAAATTTGATCTCAGGAAATCTTCAATAAGATCAAAGGAGTACCAGAGTCGGATGAATCTTTATTTGCTAACTCTCAAAGAAATTCTAATGAGATTCGAAAAATATATAAAGACGGATGAATCTTTGTTGGAGTCGATTTATGTTAATTCCTAAGCATAATCGATGATTTTTGAAAAAATTGGAAATTTAATTGTATTAGATTTAGGCGAATCTCTATTATTATAATAGAATTTTGACTTCAATTGTTATGATTATTACCTAAAAGGATGTGAATACAAAATGTTATTGACCTTAAAAAAATCCAAAGAAAATTGATTTATGCTGGAAATGAATTCGAAAAATGAAAATGACCTAGGATAAACCTAAATGAAATTGAAGAATGATATATGCATTTAATAATACCAGTATTTGAAACCGACTTTGGTAGACTAAATCAGATATCGTATTTTGATATCTGAACTTGACAACTAACTTGAGGCACAAACTATAATGAGTTCATCCGAGCTACATTGATCCAACACTTCTGATTGGTAGGATTCGAGGTTTAAGTTTTAACATCTTCAATTTCTAGCCATTCATGAAATACCAATTCTCGTATGTTAACCGTCCCGATCTTTTCCAGTATACCATATTGCTAATTAATTCACGTAGATGAATACAACCACACGATCCATATGATAGTTATTTTGGCCAATAAAAATCCATTTATAATATCATGTTCCGTATGATAGTTATTGGCCAATAGAGATTCGATGATATATGGTGACAAATGAATTTGTGTTGGATTCGACATATCTGAACCACCAAGTGTATCTAGTAAGAGCAAAATTATTAAGACATGGATTCTTATTGGAATCGACTTACATACTTTTCTTCAATGATATCAAACGAGTTCTAGAGTCGTATGAATCTTTTGTAGCATCGACTTATGTAAATCCCGAAGCAAAACTGATGAGATTCGACAAAATATAATGACGAGTGAAAGATATCTGCCGACCTCACTCGATTACACTTGTTATCTGTTATGTCCATAATGTTAAATGCACAAATTATATGTACATTAAGTATTTGAATAAAATGTATGTGTAAGACATCAGTTAGGATGTCACAGTTTGGTTGCAGGAACTGATCTTATCTTCAGTTATAGTTGGTTTGGGAAGTTCTATGTAATAGTATAAATTGTGATCTTTGTGTATGTATGAAACTATGAACCAAAGTGTATGTATGAAACAACGGAAGTAACAAGCTTGCGACTGTCGAAATTCAAGAGTTCATTGGAAAATTTTGATAAATCTTTGATTAGGTTTATGCAATTATGATGAATTGGAACCAAAGTGAACTCTAGAAAAGACCTATATCGGATAAAATTCATCTGACTTGAGGTTTTGTTCAATGTTTAGATTCGATGAATTCATCAAACTTCGAACACCGTTTGATTCGATTGGATGTATTAGGATTTACAAAATTTCACTCGGTTTTTAATCCGAACTTCGTTAGATCATATATGATGCTCAAAGTTCCTAACTTTCGGTATAGGTTTTGTCACATAAGTCACGAAATAAAAATTCTCCAGTTACACCTTGCCAAGTAGACCATTGATACATACTAAACGAAAAGAATTTGAAAAACCAAAACAACCACCATGACCCAAATCTTATGTAGGATCTAAGATATGCCTTCTTTGATCTATATAAATTCATCAATTTCCATACTTGTTCTTGTAATATTTTGGTGCAATTCATTTGACTCCAAAATATATATTTTTACCGATTACATCGAATGCTTGGAGATCAAAGGTGATTTTTTTCAATTAGATCAGTGGTTGTCGAGTAAGTCGGTTATCTGCGAATGCAGTAACTCAAAGTAATTGTCTTTAAGCTTTGATACTTCAATTGCAGTAACTCAAAGTAATTGTCTTTTTATCATCACGATTTTAAGGGATTGATGTGTCTTGGAGTCTACTAATGTATATTTAAGCGTATCCAATGAAATCCTACGAGTTACAGAGATACGTGAAATTGTCTTCGGATAGATTTATGGCAGAGATCTATGTTAATCTTTTATGCATATCCTATGAGATTGAACATATTCTAGAGTCCGATAAATCTTTTTGGAATCGGCTTATGTTGATATTTATGCATATTAAATGAGATCAAACGAACTTCCAGATTAGATGTTGAGTCACATAAGTTACGAAGCAATATTGGTTCATTGATGTCACTCAAATTCGCTCATTTTTATTTTTCTGAAGGACGAATTCGCTCAATTGAATTTGATGTATTTGTTTTGATTCTTATTTTCGAAAGTCGTTTGGTACTACCTAGCTCAAAGATCTATAAAACTATAAATTTGTCGTGATAAAGTATCAAGAAAAAAAAGAATGGCGCGAAGTTTCTTTAAAAAAAAATCCCCGAACTTTCTTTTCCTTCCACAGGAAATCCTAGCTACGTCTTTCCATATAACTCCCTTATACCCTCACTGAAAATTTTGGTAATTCAAAAATGATGTTATTCATAGAAATTAGATTAACGACCAACGACTTAACAAGTTACGTATAAATAAGCGATACTTTCTTCAATGACATACTGAAGAAAAAAAAAAGACAATCCTTAAATTACCGCTATAATGAGTTCATCCGAGCTATATTGATCCAACACTTCTGATTGGTGGGATTCGAGGTTTAGTAAATGGACTTATACGCGTGGCATCTATCCATGTGATAGTTATTCTGGCATTTTTTTTTAATTTACGTGTAAAACCTCTCAAACAAGTTTCACTGAAGATGTCTATGATATTCCAGTATGAATATAATATGAGAAACATCATGCCAAATATTTGTAGGTTATCGAATTCCGGTGAAGACTCCGACTATGCGAATAGATTATGCCAATTATTGGCAGAATCAAAACACCAAATTCTAAAAATTATTTGTCTAAATTCGTCTGACTCCACAATTTGGACTTTGTTTCACTTTACTTTATCTGATCACTGGATGCTAAAAATTATTTTTCTAAATTCGTGTGACTCCACAACTTGGCTTTTGTTCAGGCTAACTTAAACCAACCTAGGTGTCAATTGCGATTCTGACTTCCGAACTTCATTGGATATGACCTCGACTCATTTAACTTAATTGGATATGAATTCCAAACTTTATTAGATCATATCGGATGCAATTGCATAAGTCTAGGATACGCAAAATGTCCTTTCAATTAACAAGTATGATCCGCATGACTTAAAAATTGGCCAATGGAAATCTAAAATTTTAGTCACATGGATTGCCACCTAGGCAAAAAAAAGAGCGGCAAATTTGGCGCCTTATTTACATCAACCCCGCCCAAATTTTTTCGGCTGGAATCCTGAAATTCCTCTTATTTCTTATTCTGACCAATAGAATGCCTAAATTCAAATTACTCGGATTGCCACCTTGGATGAAAAATGCGCGGGAATTTTGGCGCGTAATTTTTGTATGCCGCGCGAAAATATTTGTTGGAAACCTAAGTTTTACTTAAAACCCTTATTTCCCTTTATAAATCTAGAACCCTCATTCTCGATTTGTCTCTGACCTTCATTTTTCCCCCCCTACTACCTCCTCAACTGCGCTCTCCAATCAAGGCCTAGATCTGTTTTATGCATTCGTATGTGAAGTCTTGAAAGTGGCTGATGATTAAAGATAGAGAACACAAGCATATGGCTGATTCTGTTATGTGTTCATAAATCTAATCTTCTTTATGAAGCCTATCTTTTCAGTTTCTTCTTAAAGCTTTCAATTTTGTTGTTTTTTAATTGATTTTCTTTGAATGAAATTGATTTGTATAATAAAGGAGGAGTTAAAGTGATGATTCTTGCATAGCTAGATTTGTCTCTGACTTATCTCTAAACAGAAATTAGCCTTTCACTCCAATCTGATCTACTCCTTTACTCATATATTATATTATTGTTGGTTGTTAATTAAATTGTTCATGTTCAATTTCTTTTGGCAATTAGGATTTCAAGCATTATTTTGTTTTCGCTCTTGACAATAGGGTACTTGTTGCAATTGCTTTTTACAATTGCTTATAACCTGTTGTAAAAATTACTCTGAGAATTTCCACAGAGATTTGGTTAATTCGATATTGATTAGATTATGTTTCAAATAGAGGTCGAATTTGATGTTGATGGACTCAATTTTACTTCAATGTTGTCCAGTTCATTTATTTGTGCTTAAGTTTAGTTAATAGAGGCAAAATTTTCAGTTGGTTTCATAGAAGGGATTTTGTGTTTGAGTTATGCCATCTTTTCATAGAAGGGTGTTGTTGTAAGAGTTTTGGGGGTCAGATTTGTTGGTTCAATTTTGTTACAATTTTTGTGAGTCAAAATTCTGATTCCAATTAGATTCGGCAAGGTAGAGTTCGGATGTTTTCGATCTTGTTGTTGCTTGGTTGATTGCTGGAGTCTTAGACTTGAGAGTTCACATCATTAGTTTTCTTATATATTCTTTAGCCCATATGCTGTTTTTTTTTGTCATATCGGTGTTGTCTTGTGAGTTTAAAATCTGGGTTTTCTATTTTTGCACTATTTCTTATCATAAGAGGTTGATTATAGAAGCCTGCATTGTGATGGTTCCGTTCTTATGTCTGTTCCTGGATCAGTTAAAGGTACACCTCAATTGCTGTACATATCATAGGATGTTTACCTCTTCCACATAGGCAATGTCTTTGTGTCAGGCATCTGAATTCCTTCGCTTGCTGCAAAGCTTGCTGTTGGTATGCCGCCCAAGGTGCTCTGTTGTAATGTTTAGATTTTGATTCTATTGGTTGATGTGTTTGATTTATAGGAAGCCATTGTTTTACCTCCATGGGTTGCACTTGATGTTCGTCCAAGGCCTGGTGTTTGGGAATACGTATGTGTCAATGTGGATGACCTATAGACTTTTGTTATGCTAATTACCAGCTGATGAAATTCATGCCTATAGGTGCTGCAGTGGTGATTAAATGGTTGTGCTTGGGATGAAACTGATATGAATGACATGACTCAACCTTTATTAACTATGCCTCCAATCAGCAAATGAATTTCTGACAGTCTCGGTTATACAGTTTAAGCCACTAAACTGCGGTCATATTTGTTAATTTTCCAATTTACCTTGCATGTAGTCTTGATTTGCAGTAGAAAATGTTCAAAAAGTTATAACATTGAATTACATTTCCTGGTCAATTTTGTCTTGAAATGTTATAATTGCATTTTGATTTGTTATAGCTTTCTGGCCATACAAAGTTAGTGAATCCTGCGGCAAAATGTTGTTTTGAATTATTTTTGGCTGTGGACATACAAACGTTAGTGAATGCTTGGCTCATTTAACTTTGTTATCACTTTTGTGGTGCAGTCACATTTGGTCTTGAAACTTGGCAGCTATTTAGAAGACAAGACAAGGTACTAATGCATCTATTGTGATTTTATTTCATTTGCTACATACTAGTTGGGGAAAATGTATGCTTCAGAAGTTCATTATTCTGGAAAATCGTCAAGCTTCTATAGTTGATTTATAAACCATATGTTAAACACTCAGTATTAATTACAGTACAAGTGCCCATTTCAATACGTGATCAATCTGTGTTTGATTCTCATTTCATTTGAGTACTTGTGTTTTGCAGGGATTCTACCGTAGAAGTCGAAGCCAGCATTTGCAACCTCAATCGGAAGTAAGTTTCTGGGTGTCCCGATTCATGCCAATGAAGCCCTAAAATGCTCGCCTAGATTTAACCAACTCCTTACTGTTACAGATTTCAGGTGAACACGGCAGCATATAGCAGTTTGATCGCAAAATCAATGCACACCAAACAACTAGATAGCGGGAAAGAACTCTTCAACACTTGTGTGATGATGTGATTCAACGAGAAGTATCTGTCAGTTCAATTTCTTGATTACTAGTTCTCAGTAACTCATACTCAGAGTTCTTGGTACACACCTAATAAGGCGGGCCTTGCACTTTGAGCATGAGTTACTGAAACTGCTACTAGAGAAGGCGGGCCTTGCACTTTTCATTTTTATGGAATGGGGAAAAGCTACTAGAGAAGTAATCATGTTCATCCCAATGTTCAGGATAAGTATTCCTTATCCATTTGACACAAGAGAAGTCTATGCAATGGTGATGGCTTCATTTGTAGCCCTGGTAGAGGTATGGTGTCTTTTCACTTGATTTGTTTTGATAGAACCTTAATTGACCAGTCAGTATTTTGTATGCTATTTATTTTGTACCCCATATGGATTCGGATTCCCCCTTCAATTTCAGATTTTACTACGTACAAGACCAGACTATACTTTTAGAACTGCACAGAAGCATATATGCCCTTCAGTTTCATATTTTACTACAAGACCGGCCTAAAAATTCTTGCATATGAATTCAGACTTGTGATCTTTCCTAATTGTATAGTTACAAGATAATGAAGTCATGTTAAACTTGGCTTTGTACATTGGTTTTACAGTTGAATGTTGTCTATGTTTCTTCTTGTATGGGGAAATCTGGTAGTTCAATTGGATTTTTTAAGCTAAAAGAGTTCAATTGAACTCTGGTACGGTCAATTTGAATCAAATAACAAACACGATTTAAAACTCTGGTAGTTCAACTGGACTTCTAAGTCTAATAGTTTTTTTTCTTGCTTTCCGTTTTCTCTTGTCTTATGATTTGCCTTGTTTAGATGCAGATTGGAATTAAAGAAGTTGATGAGAAGCCTCTAAGGGTCATGATTGTGTGATGGGAGCTGTTGTACCCACTTCTAAAGACTAGAGCTAATAGTTTTTTGATGTGGGGTCTTTGATTCCGATCACGTTTGGATTTTGTTTAGGACTCGAGGTTTTTATGTTGCACATAACTGTGATTACAATTCACATTTTAAGTCGCAAAGAAATAGTAGGTAGAGAACAGTAGCTGCTGAAATAAAATCACTTGCTAAGTTTGCTGTGGCTGGACATAAATAGTCACCTCAATATTTATGCAGTCGCAACAAATTGCTCATAAGATAGCTCCAGCCGCCAACAAAGAATTTTGGTCGCAAGGTATTACTGGGTAGTGCCAAGTAGCTACCAAAGTTCTTTCAGCCGCAAAAGAGAGTAGCTAGAGGGAACCAACGGCTAAATTTTATGATGGTTGGTAAAATTTAGTGACAAGAGACACATTTTCTTGTAGTGAGCGTAAGCCTCGTAAAAGGTATTCTTCGTAAACCTGATTCTAGCATTATTTATATTAAGGTTAATTATTATGTGCTAGTGAAGTTTGGCTGTAGGGCAAAATAGTATAAATAATGTATGGACCTTAATAGTTAGAATAGTGCTAATTGTTTGCGAACAAAGACGAGTTTTATGGCATGATGTTGAAATCAATATGGTAATCAATGTGAGAGACTTGGTGGATCCGGAGCTACCAAGTTTGTTTGTGGAAAACATTAAAGATGTTTACCTTCTACCAGAGGGTAGAGGATGACGAGAAGCTCTTTATGGGTAACTCACGAGCAACAGAGGTTGCAGAAAATTGAGCTGAAGCTCACTCACATTGAACGGAGTCCATTATATTTCAGGCATCTGCAAGATTCTCGTATATTGTTCTGTTTTAGAAAATAAGGGTTTTTAAAAGTAATTAAATCTGGAAAAGTTGTAGTAACTAAGGGCAAAGATTAAGTGGGTAAGGGTTATTAGACAGAGAGTCTAGAGTCTATATAAACTTAACATAATCTTTGTTGATGTGTATGATTCTTCTGCTTATATGTGTGTGTCATTGAATGTTAGACATGTAGACTTGGTCATGTAAACTTTAATTCAATGCACTAATTGGCTAGCGTAGGCTACATAACCAAATTCACTACAGATAGAGAATATAATGTGAAATTTGTGTAAAACATAAGCATGATAAGAATCATTACCTAATAATGTCCAGAGAAATTTTAAACCCTTAGATTTAATTTATCCAGACCTATTTGACATAAAGTCAGTTAAAATTAGAGGTGGAATAAAATTGTTTGTATTAGATACTGTCAGGTATGTTTGCTTAGAGGTAAGGATGACGCCTTAGAAGCCTTTAAGAAATACAAACGTGAAATTGAAAACCAAATGTGTATTACCTCTAAAACCATTAGGTCTGGTAGAGGCGACAAGTATGAAGTTCCTTTAGGAGAATTTTACTTATAAACATAGCAAAATACATAAGACGACGGCTGCTTATTTACCCCAGTCCAATGGTGTAGTAGAACATAAGAACCGTAAACCTTAAGGAGATGACAAATGCTATGTTGATTAGTTCAGGATTACCTACGAACTTGTGGGGGAAACCATCCTCTCAGCCTACAACATCCTGAATAATGTACCCTTTAAAGGATCAGATAAATCTTCTTATGAGATATGGAAAGACAGACAATCATTTTATGCTTAGTTCGAAATGTGGGGGGTTTGGGAAATGAGTCTATCCCTTATCCTAAGAAAACTAAGATAGAACTCAAATAGAGTTTCCAGTGCATATTAGTGCAAATAAATTTATGGTTGTGATTTCTGATGTGTCTGACATAGTGTTGAACTTTACCATGGAGTCTAGGGATGAAGAGTTCT
>JAJJMA010217099.1:25602-49367 GCA_023529015.1 Papaver nudicaule | reverse complement strand
CGGTGAATGTGAGCAATTAAAAAAACTCTGTTATTATATATATAAATAGGCACATTTGACATTTTTTTCGAAAATTAAGGAATTAAATGAACTAACTATTATAAATTTTTTTTTATTGTTTTTTTTTACGATTGGTTTATTATTGACAAATGTCATGGGTTAATAAGAAAAAAAAAATGACTATAATATTAGTTTTACTAAGTTTCTTAATTTTTGGTCAAAGTCAAATGTGCCTATCTTTTCGAAACGGAGGGAGTATATTAGCACGATTTCTAGTTGAACAGCAACGGCACAGCTTCCAGTTGGGTTGTATTGCGATTCAAACCATGTCAACTCTTCTTGCTAAAAGCAATGTTTTGCCAGGCCCATATGAGAGAAAAAAATGCGATTCAGCCCATGTCATCTCTTTGGGCTAAATCACTGGTTTTGGAAAACATCATCATTGAGGTTAATGCTAAACTTGTTATTGAGTCTATTGTGGGAGATGAATCATGTGTTCAGTGGATAAAACATGATATCTGAAATAAAACATCACCGGTCTATGTTTGAGTCGTGTCAATTTTTTTATGTTCATAGGGATGACAATCTAGTAGCTCATGTCATCTCTAACTTTGTTAGAGAGTCTAAGGTTTATGTTGAGAGTCTTTCCGATTTTCTTGATTTTGTTCGTGCAAAACTCCAGAAAGATTGTACCACTATCAGTCTTTAAGTAATGAAAATTTTCTTTAGTATCAAAAAAAAAGACCATGTCAACTCTTTTTTGCTAAAAGCTTAGTGTGTTCTAAAACCAATGTACTGCACCAACCTGGCAACTCTTTCCTTTAGAGCAATAGCTGTCATTGTGTTATAAACCCAAACACCAAACGCTAAATTTAGGTATACTGTTGGGTTTTGGTGCATTATTCCGCAGTTATCACACCAAACAAAAAGCCTACATAAAGCAGATGTGATTGTTATTTACTTTTTCAAATGATAAGTGATTGTTAATCACTTTTTCAAATGATAAGTGATTGTTATTCACTTTTTCGTTTTGAACGTGATTGTTATTCACATTTTCTCTATGCAAGTGATTAAAATTCACTTTCTATGATTGGCGTGATTTATATTCATACTGGGCAGTTACGTGATTTATAATCACGTCCCACCATCTCCATATCAAACACATTCGTTGCACTATATTTGGTGCGAAAAACATCATAATTTGGGTTTGATGAGATAGTGTAGCCATGACTACCGATGGGTTATCCCATATTTGGTGTTATGGTACCATGATTGCATTTGCTCTTAACAAAGGTAAACTCATAACTAGAGAATTTTTGTTTTTAAGACATTTTTCTCAATTTTGGAAATGATTAAAAGCTTAGTGTGTTCTAAAATCAATGTTTTCCAGTAATGTTAGCAACGTAAGCAGGATAGTGCCTAATGTCTAAGGGGAAGCGGCAAGATTTGTAAGACATAAGTACGATTATATCTAATTGTAGAGGGTAAAATGCCACCTGGACACGTGTCGGGGTCAGGAAGAAGGAGTAGGATAGCGAGGGATGAGTAACGAAGTAGGGAATCAAACCTGGGAGGATCTCGTACACCTGTGAGTTGTCTTAATCAAATATTTGCAAAGATGTGTACTAAGAGGGAGAAATGGTCAGGAAGACACCAAAGAAAGAAGGCTCGGCACATAAAACTCGTAATAGCAGTTTCGAAGACAGTGTTACGAGGGTAGCAAGGGAGCTTCGAAGACATTTTGAAGACCACCGACCTACTCGACCAACTCTGACACCATCACGATTGCATGTCTTGTTTTAGCTGTAATCGACTTTCGGCTCAGCCTATATAAGGCGAGCTCGGACTCCTTTGTAAAGGTTGGAATTTTTGGGTAGTCTTTAGGCGTGTGAGTGGGATTAGGTTAGTATCTCTTCGGGTCTCCAAACATAATTTCTATGTAGCATGTAGCCAGAAATATAAGTTTGATGATTATTAAGATCTCCTCTTTGATTGTACACATATGAGTCTGTCTCGATACTGTTTATTTAATCTTGTTATCATCTTTGTTACAAGCAGTGTAGCGTAAATCATCATTTGAATGTATGTATTTTATGGTTGTATGGTGTAAAGTCTCTATGCAAATTTTATACCAACATAGTTTGCCTATGATTTTCGTGGTTTTCAAATTTTTCAGGAAATTTTTTCTAGGGTTTTTAAGATTTTCTTCCATTTCACCATTCTTTACTTATCATAAGCTCCACCACCTTGGGCGTCTAAAGATCTCAAGCTTCATCATACTCAAGGGTTTTGAGCAAATCATCAATATGGTAATATCAATGTTCCTTCAAGGAATCTAAGCTTTGAAACACAGAGATCTTTGTAAAATCTCGAGGAAAATGGGTTTTTGATTCGTAATATGTTATTTAAATTTCTAACAAATACCCTTAAATCTCATATATGCTCCGTACTCCAGAAATTGGTTTAGGGTTATTTTAGGGTTTTTCTGTCAACGCTATATCGGGTTAGTAGTTTTGTAACTTTCAGACCTACCAGCATCCTTTCCGAGAAAAGTCAGGGTAGGATTTCCAGAACCTCCGTATTTGGAAGGTAAATCTGGACAAACCAAAACGGTTACAGGGAATAGTCATAAAAAGATCTTTAGGTCAGAAACCAAATTGGATTGCATGAAACAAGGAAACTTTATAGTACAGTTAGATGTATCGTACATGTCAGACCATTAGAGCACAATAATAATTGTGGACCTCACTTGTCGGATGCATCTTGTAGGGTTGCTTTCACAAGTAAAGACGCCGAGGCAACTTATCAAAATGGAATCACGAGCTGGAGTCACGTTACACACTATCTATTGCAACTCGGTGGTACATTCGAGAAAAAGCATCAGCTCGCGAAGTAACATAACGAGAATAATCCACAAAAAGACAAAGATGGAAAAGAAATAATAATCGTTGAGAAGGCAAGGAAATTCGAACCATGGCAGTTGGAAACGGTGTTTCTCGGCAGACGACCTTCCCGAAGACAGTTCGAGCAACACTCATTTGGTGATAACTGCAATCGTAAACCAAAAGTCATTGTCAAAAATATTAATTAATCCAGGGAGTTCTGTCGATGTCCTCTTTGAAGTGGCCTACAGGCAATTGTTCAAAGATACCGCCCTGATAGCATCTGACTACACAATCTATGAATTCAATGGCAAAGCTTCGAAGCCTAAAGGAGTTGTATCTATGCCTATCCATGTAGGCTCGATAACGTTGCAAACCACACTCTATGTTCTAGACATCGAGTCACCATATAACGTTATATTGGGACGACCATGGCTGCATGTCATCTTGGGGGTGGCCTCGACATTGCATCAAAAACTTAGATTCCCAACTCCTTTGGGCTTAGGCGAAATCAAGGGCGAAATCACGGAGTCGCAAACTTGTCACGAGAAGGATATCGAGCAATGAAGGTATGCGAGGCGTAATCGAAGGGAGCGGCGAAGGCAGCAAAATGTGGAGATGATCGAAAAGGAAATTAACCAAGTAATCAAGGGAGACGGCGAGGCAATCACAAAAGAAGCTCGGAAGGATCCCAGTCTAATGAACGAGGAAACACCGAACTTTACCCCAACAGAGCCTATCGATGACGTAAACATTGGAACCATCGAGGAGCCGAAAATCGTGAAAACTGGAACATTAATAGGAGAAGAACACCGTGCGGAGTTGGAAAGCTTGCTAAAAGAATATGCAGACGTATTTGCTTGGAGGATGAGCGAGATGCCAGGAATTGACCCAAGCTTAGAATGTCACCATTTGGACATAAACCCCTCGGTATGACCATTTAAGCAGAGGCCAAGGAAGCTTGCAGACGTATATCAGGAGGCAGTGGAGTCTGAGCTCAACAAGATGATTGGGACAGGAATTATCAAGAAAATCCAATATGCGGACTGGATCTCGAATATGGTCATGATTCCGAAGAAAAACAAAGGAGTACGAATCTGCATCGATTTCAGCAATTTGAACAAAGCATGTCCCAAGGACCCACACCCACTTCCAAGCAATGAGTTGCTAAGCTTCATGGATCTCTGGATATAATCAAATCCCTCTAGTAGAAGAAGATCAAAAACACACAGCATTCATAACTTCCAACGAGCTATTCTGTTACACTAGAATGTCGTTCGGATTAAAGAACGTCGGTGCTACGTACAAGAAAGCAATGGAGAATATCTTTCGTCCTTGGCGAAAGAAGACTGTAGAAGCTTACGTGGATGATATGCTAGTAAAAAGAAAGAAAGCAGCAACTCACGTGGGAGATTTACAAGAGATACTGGAGAAGATGCGTCAATTCAATATGAAAATCAATCAAACAAAATGCATCTTCAGAGTTACCTCTGGAAAGTTCTTAGGTTATGTCGTTACGAAAACTGGTATCGAAGCAGACCCGTCGAAAGTGCAAGCAATCCGAGAAATGTCATCACCAACAACGGTAAAAGATGTGCAAGCATTAAACGGAAGGCTGGCAGCCCTTAGCAGATTCATTGTTCGATACTCAGATAAATGTAAAAATTACTTTAGCATTCTGAAAAAAGAGGAAAATTTTGTATGGACAAATGAGAGGGAAGTCGCATTTCAAGGAATCAAAAAATTATCTAGCAAGTTTGCCATCTCTACTGCGTCCATAAAAAGATGAAGACTTGAGACTCTACATTGCGTCCAAGTCAGACGCTATCAGTGCAGTGCTCGTAACCACTAGAGAGGAAGAAAATCCGGTATACTACATCAGCATGACACTCTTTTAGGCCGAGAAAAACTACAACAAGCTGGAGCAACTCATACTCGCATTGGTGGTAGCAACCCAAAAGCTTCAGACATACTTCCAGGCTCATAAAATCATCGTACTAACCAAAACACCAATTAAATACTTTCTTAAAAACATTCAGGCAGCTGGAAGAATCGCAAAGTGGAATGCTCAAATAGGCCAATTTGACGTGGTCTACAAAATTCGAACGTCATTAAAATCGCAAGTCATAGCTGACTTCTTAGCTGACTTTCCTATCGAAGAAGAGCCAATGTTGGGAATTGAGGAAGAAGATGGATCATTAGACCTCCTGGAGAAATGTCACCCTCGGCGGTGGGAAGTATTTATTGACAGATCAGTAAATGGTGATGGTCGAGAAGTTGGAATAGTCTTGACTTCGTCAAAAGGAAAACGAACAGTATATTCACTCTGATTGTAATTCGAGGCAACAAATAACGAGACAGAATACGAAGAAATGATTCAAACTTTAAAACATATGGTAGAAATGGAAATCCATGAGGCGAGGATAACAACAGACTCTCAGCTCGTAGTTAGACTGATCGATGGCAGTTACCAGTCAAATGATTCATTATCAAAATAAAAGAAATTGGCAAGGAGATTAATGGCAATGATTCCACATCTAAAAATTTGACACATATGCATGAAGGATAACATGCATGCAGACGCTTTGGCATTTATTGCCTCCAAAATGACATACCCAAGTGTCATCTATATCGAGATCGGAAGAGTAAAGAAATCATCTATAGAGGACATAAGGGAGGAACTCGTAATGGCAATACAAGACGAGGTTGACGACAGGAGGGTACCAATAAGAAAATATCTGGAGACCAAGGAGTTACCAAACAAGCCACTCGAAGCACATAAAATAATAAGCAGGTCAGCAAATTACATAATCTTCGATGAAGTTTTATACCGGCATTCATTCTTTGGTCCATTATTACGATGTGTTCATCGCATAGATGGTGTCGCACTTATGACAGAACTATAAAACGGCGAGGCAGGAACTCATAGTGGAGCCAGAGCCCTAGCTCAGACAACCAAAGCCCAAGGGTATTACTGGCCCTACATGCATGCCAAGGAAAAACAGATATCTCGAAGTTATGACCCTTGTCAAAGATTTGCCAAGAGAATCCACGCACCAGAAACAAATCTAAACTCCGTGTTAAGTCCATGACCTTTCGCTAAGTGGGGGTTCGACATTGAGGGATTATTCATTCCTGGAACAGGACAAAGAAAATACGTTATCGTGGCAACTGATTACTTCTCGATGGATCGAAGCTAAAGATGAATCACACAGGCCGAGACGTGTTTACCTTCTTTTGGGAAAATATTTTGTCGATTCGGAGTCCCTGCCGAGATAGTCTCGGATAATGCAAACGAATTTTTAAGTGTTGCTGTTAGAGAATTGCTAAATCAATACAACGTAGGACTAGGAACTTCAACTCCAATTTATCCACAGAGCAACGGCAGGCAGAGGCGACCAATAAAACAATCGGAGACAACTTGAAAAAAAGGGTTTTACCTCACAAAAAGCAGTGGTGCGAACACCTGCACAATGTGCTATGGGCATTCCGAACATCTCGAAGAGAAGCAACAGGGATGACTCCATTCCACCTCACATATGGGATAGAGGCAGTACTTCCCACCAAATAATGATACCAACGGATAAATATAAGTCATGGGAGCAAAACCTCACAGTTGATTTAATATATGCAAAACTGGATGATCTCGAAGAAGCCAGAGAAGACGCTTTGCAGCACATCATCAACTACCAGCAGGGATTAGCTCGGGGATACAACAAAAAGGTCATCGAAAGGGAATTTCAACCAGGCGAATTGTTATTACGAGAAATCCCACCTTACCAAAAGGGAAATGCAGGGAACTAGAACCAACATGGGAGGGACCTTTCAAAGTAAAGCAAGTAGCAGGGAAAGGCGCATACAAGTTGATCGATGAAAAAGACGGAACGGGGCTTGGAAATGCATATAATGCGAAATATAAACGAAGTATTATTCATAAAAAAACAATGTACCTTGCTATTAACCTTCGAATAAAGAATTATTTTACATTTCGATATACTATATCTCGGCTCAAACTCCAGATTCTACTTGAATAGGCCCAGCAAGGTTCTCTCGACTCAAACTCCAGACCCTACCAGATTAGGCACATCTCCTAAGGCCTAGATGGCATATAAAAAAACGGGCCATGATGTCATATCTCCCCTAGTGCCTTGACGCAATGAAATTAAAGGCCTTGATGCCAAGGCCCTGATTCCAATCATTATAAAAGTCCTCGAGCAGTAGGCACAGAGCTGATGTACATGTAGTCGTAAGGGCCCTACGAGCTACATGGCACAATCCTCTACCCACAAGATACCCCATTAGTGGTGGGTACTTTGCATCGAAGCTATATCAGCTAGATGCATTAGGACCCACTACCATACGACCATGAGAACTTCTCTCTTGAGGCGTCGAGGGGATGATGAATGGGATTAACATCTGCCTTTAGGGCTGATGGAACCCTGAGGCAGCTAATTAGCTTACATTCATGGGAATGATAGGCGAGTTACACATCCGAGGGACCTCCTTCGAAATATCAAAACATAGCTTCGAGAAGGAGCTATAGAGAACATATAAGGGTCGAACTCCATGCCACGATAGGAGAATAGTACCATGTCTAAGCTCCAGCCTTGACCGACACTCCCCCATCGTGCTACTTCATTATCGAGACCCAGAATAGCAGCTACCCACCATAAGTTTCCTACTTTACTTAGGATAAATAGGTTATCAGGGCACCACCATGTCCTCTCGGAAGATACTTAGTATCTTCGATACCCACCTAATGTACTGAGGCAAAGCGGGTGCCTGTGGTCTCGATAGCCAGTGTTTGCTTTAAAGTAGCTCAAAGCCTTTGAGAAGGGTGATCCGTAAGCCCCACTAGCTTGGTTTAATAACTCTCACATCGAAGTAAGCCCCGGAGTTGCACTCTAAGTAACTTTAGGAACCTAGAATTTGCAAGGTAAACTTCGTGCCTGATAACGAGCTACTAGGAAAGCAGTATACATCGAAGACAACAACAAAAAAAAGATTACAACAAACACCAAATTCATTACAAAAAACGAGCAAAGACATGCCCAATAATACATAGTTTACAAAGCAAGACAAAAAACACAACAAAAAGCTTGAAGGGACAAGCAGAGGCAGGATTACGAAAGCAAAATTACAAGTGATATCAGAAGGAATGTAATATCTTCTATGCGGTATCTTCAGCAATTTCCTTAACATCAGCATCACCAGTTTCGGGAACAACCTCGGCATCATGTGTGCCAGCTTGATTACTAGATTCACTGCCCTGGCCAACACCATTACCGGTAGCTTCCACAGATTTTTTGAGGGATTCCTCCACCGGCTCCTCGGTTTGAAATTTCTCACTATGATTTTCCTTCTCCTCATTTCCCAGTACAACACCACTTCTTTCACTTGGCTTATCGCCCCCTGTCGTATCCACATCCACCACTTCTGCCTCTCCAGCTGGCCTCTCGCCCCCTGATTCTTCCACTGCATTCTCCTCTTTAACCACGTCTTCATCTTCACCACCATCATCAGCAATCTCCTCTTCGCTCATTTCCTCTTCAAACTCTTCAATCCCAGCTCTCTCTTCTATCATCTTTGCTACTATAACTTGAACCTCATCAGCAGGAATCAACTCCTTGTCAGACTCCAATACAACATCAGGGTTATTCGTGCCATTACGATACAACGGAGGTTTCATTACGAACTTCCTAAAAAGACCACGAGTATGCTGACGGCTAAAAAGAGTGGTCATGTCAGATTCTCCGTCAATATGTTGATTTAACGAAGCAATCTGCCCCTTAAGAAGTTCGATCTCGTCATCTTTATCATCTCGTCTCTTCTTCAACAATCCAAACTCATTCTCTTTATCTTTTAGCTGTAATTCCAGCTTCGAAACCAGTTCGCTCTGAGTCTTCAAGTTTGCAGACAAGGTATCTCGTTCACCAATGACTGTTTCAAGTTACTTTCCCAAGTCAATCACATTTCCTGTTTAGGATCAACATTATATCAGTTCCGATAAGCAAGTAAAGCAACATTCAGGAAAATTAGTAACTTAGTGTCATTTTACCCCTGCTATTTGCAAGCTCATCCGAGAGATCACCCTTCTCCTAGCGCAAGTTCAACAGCTCTTTGTCGAGACAAGCAATCTTCTTTCCTTGAGATATACTCACATTCAATAGGTACATCCCATGATGATAACCTTGCAAAGCAAACAACACACTACTAAGCACAAAGAAGAGCCAAGAGAAAAAAACTGCAATGGTGAAACAAGCATACTTACTGCTTCGATGAATGCTTGGTGCTTGGTCCATTCCGAGTCTAGGGTCTTGGTATACCAAACACCAGAGAAAGCTTGTAAAACAAAGGTAGTAAGAGAGGCACCAAGCTGACAATTCAAGGGATCCTTGGCATACACCTTCATATGATTAGCAATATCTTCAGCAAAAGGACAAGATCGTGAGCACCGCTCTATGAATTGTTGAATCTCTTCCTCAGAGTAAAACCTATGGGAAAATCTCATAGGAACTGAAGGGCCGCTTGAGGAAGGCGAATGTTGTCGTAATGAGGAAGCGCCAACCAAACGTTCATTCGAACCGTATACATCCAAATTCATGCCAGAATGCGGGAGCCTTGATTCAAATTCAGCAGCAGAGGGTAGCAGAGGCAATGGGTTTTTTGGTCAACTCAATATCGTTACGAGAGGTTTTCGGCGCCGAACTCTTTGGAAGCTGTTCTAGGAGAGAAACTTTCTTACCCTTCTTCGAATGATGAAGGACATCCTTGTCATCCTCGATTTCTTCGTCATTAATGTCCTCGATAGCAGCATTCGAAGAACCTTCCACTCCTTTGGCAGCAGCTCTCGTAGGGTACCTCTTCGAACCAGCTGCTTTCGAAGCAACCGTCTTAGGAACACTTTTCTTTCCAATCCCTCCAGTAGCAACCTTCTTACGGTTGGGATCCCCAATACAATACTCCATCATCCATCATCACCAGTAATCATCTCGCTCAGCTGAAAAGTAGACAATTTGTCAGGAAACAAACAGAGGTTGGTATTCATACCCATAGCATAGCTGAGGCAGGTTGTGTTTGTCACCTGACCACTTTTCCCCTTTCCAGCATCAGTCTGCTTCGACTGCCTTTTCCTTTTCTTCGGATCTTCACCTCGCTCTTGGCTCTGCAGTTTGTTCAATCTCTCTTGTTCCTTCTATGAAAGAACACGGTATAAAAAAGTAATTTCAGATATACAAGGATATTAAAGAGAAAAGTAGCATACCTTCGCTTTATAAGCGGTGATCTTCTCCTGGGATTTCTTTTGCTCCTCCTCGGAGAAGTGCATCTTATAGTACTCGACAATGGGGAAAGAATGGACGCTTTCGAAGTCTGTTCGTTCGATCCTCTTTTCCTCATCGACATAGCCAAAGAGAACATGCCCTCGATAAGCACTGGCTTCGAGAACCAAACGTCATCACTGGAATGGCGAAGAAGTATGTTCGTAGTAACCTGGTGGGATCCACATCATCAAGAACATGTACTACATTGGGCACCTTTCCGAGCCCCACCCTCCAAGGAGCAGCCTCCTTAAGAAAGTTTTTTTCGACTTTATAGTGCTTGAAGAAATTCCCGGTAGTCCAAAAGCTGGTAGGATGTTCTAGATCCTCGGGAAGTTTCTCGTAATAATACGATCTACCCTCCGAGCGAGCCACCCACTCGTTAATTAGCCGAATAACGTTACCATTCAGCTGCATTATGCCACAGGGAGGGGCGATTTGAGAGTAGATCTCGTAAAACAAAGGATTCTTCGGATTGTATAGGGGAATGGGAAGGCCGACGCCTAACAGCTCGCCGGAAACTATAATCCGCCTTCCGTCACAGTCATGTTTAAGAACAAGTTCAGGAGTCAGATTAACCTTTCTTTTAAAACCTGTACAGGGGAAAAGATTCATATTAAAACCATAAATTTCAGCCCTTTCCTCCTAACTAAGCTGGGGATCGATGATCTTTCGGGGAGAATCTTTCCTTCAGGAGCAACGTTCTTCTTAGGGGCCTGAACACAGCAGCAGAAATCAAAAGAAAGAGAAAGTCAGTACGAATTATGAAACAAGAAGTAGTAACAAATAAAGAAGAATCTAAGGAACTTACCATGATTTATAATACAATAAAAGGAAAAACACGACAGCAAAAGATTTGAAAGACTTAAGAACATTGCAGGCAACGAAAATTTTATAAGGAGAAATAAAAGTCGAAAAAGAAGGAGGAATATAGGTTTAAATAAGGTAAACCCGAGACCGGGATAGCAGGTGGAAGGTAAAGTGATCAACGGTTTCGAAAAAGCATTCAAAGCTACGTGTGTCAGTCGGAGAATTAAAGACTAGACATGTGTCGAAGAATGTGAAGCACCAGAAGTTTCCTTCTTCGAATATCATCGATCTTCGAACAAGGAAAGAGGCATACTGTAGAGGGGAAAATGCCACCTGGACACGTGTCGGGGTCAGGAAGAAGGAGTAGGATAGCGAGGGAGGATTAACGAATCAAGGAATCAAACCTGGGAGGATCTCGTACACCAGTGAGTTGTCTTAATCAAATATTTGGAAAGATGTGTACTAAGAGGGAGAAACGGTCAGGAAGACACCAAAGAAAGAAGGCTCGGCACATAAAACTCGTAATAGCAGTTTCAAAGACAATGTTACGAGGGTAGCAAGGGAGCTTCGAAGACATTTTGAAGACCACCGACCTACTCGACCAACTCTGACACCATCATGATTGCATATCTTGTTTCATTACCTGTAATCCAGTTTCGACTCAGCCAATATAAGGCGAGCTCGGACTCCTTTGTAAAGGTTGAAATTTTTGGGTAGTCTTGAGGCGTGTGAGTGGGATATAGGTTAGTATCTCCTCGGGTCTCCAAGCATAATTTCTATGTAGCATGTATCCAGAAATATAAGTTTGATGATTATTAAGATCTCCTCTTTGATTGTACACATATGAGTTTGTCTCGATATTGTTTATTTAACCTCGTTATCATCTTTGTTACAAGCAGTGTACCGTAAATCATCATTTGAGTCTCTATGCAGATTTTATACCAATACACTAATGCAATAGCCACTGGACAGATGTTGCACATCTCCCAAGCCAAACACTTTGCATGAGTTCGAGTGAAGCTTCATGGAAGAGGCTACTTAACCAGAATGGTGGATATATTTTACACCTCGTGTCGTTTTGAAGTGAACTGGGTTTAAAATTCATCAACTCAAAAAAAAAAAAAAAAAAGTTACCGATAAGAAGTTGAATAAGTTTTTACAGTTTTACTTTCTCTTTTCCCCAGTGTAAGTTAGGTGTAAGAAAAACATGTTGGGTATAAATATTTGACAACCATATCCAATCAAATAATTATCCAGCCATGGCTACTTCATTTTCTTCTTCCTCCTCGTTTTCTCATTTCTAAAAACCCAGTGAACCCTTTGATTCCTCCTCTTCCTCAACAATGGCAAAATCACTTTCATTAGCATCCACTTCCTTTTCATCACCTAAACTTCTCTTCACTTCTTCTTCTTCAACATCATATCTTGTTTCATTCACTCCTCAACTTTCCTTTCTATACAAAACTTGTAACTACAAAGTTGAGATTTTGAGAAGAACCTGCATGAAAGCTTATCAGTTAAAGCATTAACTTTAGATTTCTCAGGTTCATTCTTTGAAGGAGGTGTTGGAAAAGATGATGAACCACCATCATCTGGTATCTTAGCTACTGAAGTTGAAGAAGCTACTTTCGAAGTAACAGAAAGAAACGTAGCTATTGGAGAGGGAAAGTACCCAGAGTCTAAAAGAGGATTCCTCATTTCTTTCTCTCGGTCAAAATCGTGCATAAGACTTTCATCTCGCGTAGCTCCTAGTTGATGAATAAAAGAAGAAATCATCTTCTTTATTTTTTTATTACCTTTTTATGAATGATTGATTTTTTCAACCATTTCATAAACCCAAAAAGTAATTGTCTGCAACTAGTTTATGACTGACATCCAAACACTTTACCAAATAACATGAGAGCAGAGTTCTAATAAAAAAACTCCAACAAAGATTAAAAAAACAACAACATATATATATATATAGTCTTATTATATTTATATCTTATATGTATTATTATTGTAAATTGGGCAATTATATATGACCTATAATAAAGGGGTATTTTGCGATTGGTTGCGCAGCTTGTACCTCTTTCCTATCGGTTTCGGTCTGAGCTCGTTCTGAAATCGCTGCTCTTTCACTTTCTTCCGTGGTGCCAACGTTGCTGAGGTATCCAAGTGGCATACCGTACTTGGGATGCTTTATGGGGCACTAAACCTGCGCCTCTTGGCGTTCGGTAGTTGCAGGTCCAAAGAACAGCTGGGTTACAAGGGGTCTTCTTGATGGTAAGTAAATGTTCGAACAACAATCGCAGTCAAAAGTTGGATATAAATAGGTGTGATGGTCAACACCAACGGGTCCAGCATTAATCTTGAATCAGTTTGAAGGAAAGAAAAAGCATGGTATAAAAAACATGAACCAGTAATTTGGCAGAGAACCCAGTCTTTTTTCATTCACAGCACTATAACAAAAACAGAATAGGGTGACTAAATTAAGAAAACAAGAGGCAACTCCATAAGAACTCAAAGTAGTGGACAACAACTCCATTAGCGCCCTTGCCTTGATTCTGCCACCCTCACTCGGATTTCTCTACCCCACAGATCCTGCATTATGTCGAGAACAAAACATTTTGAGATAATATCTTAATTACAATGGACATAAGTGAGAACAAAGGTACTTATGTACTTACAGCGCCATCAAAATAATCAACAGCATCCTGGACCTCTTCGGCAGAACCGCAAGTGACAAATCCAAAACCCATCGACTGTCCAGTCTCTCTATCATACCTAACTTCGGCTTCCAAGTGTCAAACCGTCGACACCCAATGGAAGGTTACCAACATAGCACCTGTTGGGAGAATCTGACCAGTCATTCTTCGGTGGGGGAGGACCAGAGTTCACCCTCAATCTCCTGGCGCCGTCAATTTTCTGTGACAGATGCCATAATTAAATTTACAGTTATAATTTAACGAATACCTCTTTACTCAATAAAATTTATCCGATAAATTAATAAAATGAAATGAAAACCAGGTCATTAAGAAAACTAATTCGTTAAAAAAAAACTCACAAAGCCATCAAATCCCTCAACTGCAGCCTTAACTTCATCAGTAAAAGACATGGTAACGAACCCAAAACCTTTGTAATTTCCAGTAAACGGATCATCTATCACCTAAACAAGGTCAAACAAAATCAGTTTTACTCTTCAGTAAAAAGTAAACAATAATTTATTACTAATGTTCAGTGATGCATAAGAAATTGAACGTCAAGGCTATCTATGATTTGTTTTGTGGGCTACTGAAAGGTGTGCAACAGCTGTTCGGCATTTAGCAAAATCAGGATTAAACCAAGAGATGAGAATAGATGAAATTGAGGAGGATGAGAAATATTGGAAATTCTATATAAAGAAGTTTATGGTTATGGCTCTTTGCAAGAGCCGATGGAGGAAATATTGATTTCGTAAGTTAATGCATTCCATATTTCTTTCTCTCAGTCAAAACAATGCATAAGACTTCATCTCGCATAGCTCATAAGTAATAAATAAAAGAAGAAATCATCTTCTTTATCTTTTATTTCCTTCCTCGCGAGCATGTGTAAGACCGAATCCATTCAATTTCTAAAAAGGATTACTAACACATAACTTATCGAGGAATCCTTCATCAACGGTTATGAATTATTGAATTTTTCAATCTTTTTGTAACCCAAAAAATAATTGCCTGCAACAAAATTTTGATCGATGGAACTCCTTAAACACATCCAAACACTTTATCAGAAAACAGAAGAGGAGAGTTCTAATAAAAAACTCCAACAGAGATAAACAACTACATATATAGTCTTACTTATATTCATATCTTATATGTATCACTTCTATAAATTAGGAAATTATATATGACATAATTAAGGAGTATCTTGCGACACCTCCCCTGTAAAGATCGCTAATTTGCGATACCTCCCAAAAAAGATCGATATTTGCGATAACTCAGTCAGTTTTTCCATTCGTAAAATCAAAGATAATGATTCGACTAATTTATTTGGATATCATCAAAGGGTTCTTATGAAAATAGAAACTATTGTTTTTGATACTTTGCGGAAGATGATGAGGTCATTTTGGATAGTTTGACACGTTTATCTTTTGGTCCCAGCCACGCATACACAACTGATGAGTTATCTAACTGACACATAGGCAAAAATGTAACTAGGGAGGAACCACAAATATCAATATTTTTTGGGAGGTATCACAAATTAGTGATCTATACAGGGGAGGTATCACAAACTACCCCTATAATTAACGAGAGAGTTATACTCGATAATACTCGTAATATACGATTACCTTCATGAGCACGAGATGTTAGAGCATAACTCGGTTGAACCCACTGGCGTTGATGTATCAAGTCAATTTTCAAGTTTATATGTCAAAACGCAATCCTTGATTAAGTTTACAATATCATTTCGGACTAAGATAGCTTATGTATTTGATACGAAGACCATTGAAGATGAAGACCGAAGTTTACAGACGTGATATATTCTATCGTCCTCATTTGAAAGGTTAGAAAGGTTTTTCTTTTAGTTTCGTATTTACCAACTCTATCGTACAAATAGTCAATGGTGTTTATTTATAGTGATCTCGAAGGATGGAAGACTAGTTATTTTGGCACTTAGGTTTACCTAGCTAGTGACCAATGCATAAGAAAAATGTGGGAACGAAGCTAGTGTGAGGGTGTAACCTTGGTGATTTCACCTCTTGTCTTGTTCATTCAAGATCAAATCATGCATTTGCTGCAGGTACTAATCAATTCATTCTTCGAAATTAATTATCTCAAGACGATTTATGACACATTTGACGCCTCGGAAAATAGAACGTTTAAACCAACTAATTTCATTCTCAAGATATTAACAATTTTCTTCACTTTAAAGTGCTGATTTCTACAACGAGAATATTAAAATCAATGAATAAAGCACAAGGACATATGAAGAAAAATAGTTATCGTGGTAAAATGAGAATATAGGATCAGAAAATTTATTATTGAGAACCAGCGACAATTGTGCACAAGCTCTTTACGAGCTAAATCAAATTCCTCCAAATATACGTGTAACTCCTCCATGTCTTTCATATCCGAGCTAGCTTGGCCCTTTATTTCATGGATTTTCTTATGTGCAATGGATGTAGACTGCTTGACTAACTTTGACTTTTGCAATCGATCATTTTGATTCATTTTTATGGGCTGAATACCGTGCTTTGGTCCATCGAGCTTGATTTTATTAAAAACTGCAAACCTAAACAAAACCCTCGAATTATACAAAATAGAGAAATAAATAGATATTAATTAGGCGGTAAAAATGTAAGAATTAAGCACTCATCAAAAAACTCGAGGTCAAAACCAGTATTCCACCACCTACAGGGGTTATCCGGTAAAATCAATTGATTATTTTATATGTTGTGGTGGGGCACATGTTAGTTAACTCTAGTGTCACGGTTTTTGGACGGAAAAACTGATTCAATGGACAGATTCCTACTTCTGTTTAAATGTGTGACAATTTCTTAATTAGGCTATTATGATAGGGATCCATTCTGACAATCCCGAAAATAAAACAATGAAGGTGTATGAATTATTTGGCCACCCTTCCTTCTGACTATGGAATGGGAAATCTCGTTCTATTTTTCTATAAAAAATAATTTCATATCTATACATCATTCACATTCTTGTTCACACTCACATAAACAAAATGTCGTAATAGTATGCAAAACATTTCTAACAACATTGGTAGTTTATCCGGTTTTGATTTGTTTATGCATCAAAAATAAAGTTGGCATGTCCATTGAGTATTTATTTCCCCTTTGTTACACATGTTTGTTGGTGGTGCAACAATAATTTCTGAAACCACAATAAATAAATAAATTGTATCTGAATTGATTTAAATCTAATTATTCATGTATGAATTTGAAATAAAGAATTTTAACCACATATTACGCAATCCTTTAAACTATACAAAAAATTACAAGCGAGAGAAAACCTTGTTGTTGATGGTGGATTTTAGAGTATGGGTAAAAGTGTAAAACAACATACTGGACTTAAAATAGGCCATGTTAAAGGATAAAATTTTGCATCACCCAACAAAGCGTAATGAACAACAATGTAACTAGGAGAACAGGACTGCTGCGATGACCCTGGTTAGACAAGGAATGCTCTGGCCAGCACCATCTTATGGGCACACGCAACCCTTGTTATGCTTGGCCAAGCTCCTCCTTGGCCAGCACCATCTTATGGACACATTCCAAATTACAACATAACTAGAGAGCAGGACTGCTGCAACAACCCTGGTAAGACAAGGAATGCCTTGGCTAGCACCATCTTATGGGCACATGCCACCCTTGTTATGCTTAGCCATTACATGGCCAAGTTCTCCCTGGCCACTAGGTCATAAACATCCAAGGAGATAGCGTTGGCCATCCCTGGCCACTAGCCCAAACTCGTCCAAGGGGATGGCGCTGGCCATCCCTGGCCACTAGCCCAAACTCGTCCAAGGGGATGGCGCTGGCCATCCCTGGCCACTAGGCCAAACTCGTCCAAGGGGATGGCGCTGGCCATCCCTGGCCACTAGGCCAAACATCCAAAGGGATGGCGCAGGCCATCCCTGTCCACAAGGCCAAACATCCAAAGGGATGGCACTGACCATCCCTGGCCACTAGACCAAACATCCAAAGGGATGGCGCTGGCCATCCCTGGCAATTAGGCCAAACACTTTCCATGGGGATGGCGCTGGCCATCCCTGGCCACTAGGCCAAACCACCCAAGGGGATGGCGCTGGCCATCCCTGGCCGCTAGGCCAAACCTCTGGCCACTTGGCCAAACCTAGGTCGCAATGACAATCTGTGATATCCTTGACCACTTGGTCGAAACCTGATTTTGAACTATGTCATGACCTTGCCACTTGGTCAGATTAAACCTACACGCAGCGCCAGCCTATGGCGTGCCTTGGTCATCTATGGCCAAACCTGTTTCCATGATCTGTTCTGCTTATTTTCCATGGTAATGCAACAGAAGTAATCTAATGTCAATACTACTTTAGCCAAATACATGTTTGAGGTATTTCCTAAGTATCCATATTCTCCAACACGAAAATCATCTCACATCCTTATAATACGTTTTGCAGATGTCACTGTAGTACAGTGGTAAAGTCGTTGGGTGATGATACCGACGACAGTTCGAATCTCGTCTGCATCGGGGTGGGGGGATTTTTCTTTATTTCTTTGCCTAGCTACCTGGGCTTGTAGGTAGTGGGCTTCGGTCCAACTTTAATATAACCTTTCAAATTCAAAAAAAAAAATTCAATACAAACTGACTCGAACAACGAGTCATACATATCATTCACTAGTGGAGACTGGCTTGGTTAAGCATGACAGAAACAGACTTATTAAAATAAGTCTGTTTCTGTCAGTGATATCCTTGAAGACTTATTTAAAAATAAGTCTGCTTCTATCATGCGTTCATTGTTTAATAAAAACGTCTGCCCTAGAGAGTTGTTCGATAACACTGCCCTAAACAGTTGTTTATTTAATTTAAATAAAAACATAAAGACTGATCGACAGATCGGGCTGAATAATTTAATATTTAGTCTGATTCATCTGAATATTTGCAGCAAATCTGATTGAAAAATCTTGATTCGTCTGAAATTGACAAAAATAAATATACACCATTCACCATTCAATTTTAAATCATTCAACATTCTATTAAAACTTGAATTCAATTGTATACCATTTAATTCAATTCAAATTTGAAACCATTCACATTCTTCAAGATCCGTTTTCTTGATGGCAGACACAAACTACAAATAAAAAAAAATGACAGACACCAACCATGACTGCCTAAACCATCAGCTGACAGGAGACCTCCATGCATCAACCAAAGAATTGTAGACTGACGAATTCTGGGACTACTTGCTGGTCTCCTTGTCATAGATACCTTAACAACCAATGAAAAACATTACAGTTAGATGGGACATAATACAAAAGGAAGAAATATAAAGGAGGAAAAAAAACTAATCAGGCACACCTCATGTGAAGATATAAAAATCTGCAATACCATGATATAAAGAAGAGTATAAAAAAATTGAAAACTGATGCCATAGATGGAACAGCTACCTGTCGATTAATGTACAGAAATAAAAGAAAAAAAATCAGCCACAAGATCACTAACCCTATCTAAAAGCTACTAATCTCCAAACTTGTAAAGCAAATTCTTAACAAGGAACTGCGTAGTGGACTACTTACAAATATCCTTGTGTATATATATGCACTCATCGCGAGCGGGATACTCAAAGATGTAGCCTCTGCAGGTAGTGACTAAAGTTGGTTCACGCTAATTCCAATAAGCAACAGGCCAAGACAGAGAAAGATAAACTTACATTAGTAGATCGATCATGAGACACGAATGATAACGGCTAAAAACCAATTAATATAGACCTTTCATCACATGGTCAAAAATTTAGGAGCGTTACGCTGGGATCAAGCTCTTAAGTTCACTAAAAGTGATTACTGATTAGAGAGAGTACTCGACATGAGACAAAGTCAACATGGTAACGATAAAAATGGCCTCGCAACTTGCAAACCAAGTCTATTAGCCAAGCGGGCATGACGACTCACTTTCCTTTACCTTCCAAGTGAGATGGTATTATCCGTTTGCTTCGGTGTCTCAAAAATAAACAAAATATGGCAACTACTAATTTCTTCTCATTGACATTAATGGCAGGAAATACCATTAACGTTGAAGCATCTAAAAAATGAAGAGAAAATCAAAGGAAACCCAACGGCTCTGATGTTTTACGAATGATTTAATATTGTATTGTATCATGTTTAGTCTTAAATGATGATGCAGCAGTTATATCGAAATGTACAAAAATATACGTTTAATTTACTCAGCATTTTCATAGTCGCAGGATGGAAATAAAGCTGCAGAGAAAGTTACAGTTTAGTTAGGTGGTAACAAAAATGTTAAGCAGGTACATGTTTAGCATCAACAATCACCTTCTAGATCCTTGAAAGATGCTCAAGAGAAGTCGCAATTTAACAAATCATTATTAGCAATGTACCAGTTTAAACAATACTAAAACACATTAAGCATTTAAAATAAAACTAAAGTTTGTTCTGAGTGTGAGCAAAAAGAAACAAATTTGGAAATGAACAGTAGCAGCAATATACCTGCATGATGAATTTTAAATAGTTGTTGATGGCATATAAAAAAACTGGAACAGCAAGAAGGACATTATTGAGAGCAGCCTACAAGAAAACAAATTGACAACTTTAGATCACAAAGCCTCACGAGACACAATCACTATGATCAGGTAAAGATGGTGAGAAAAGATCTCCACAACAGAAATGCATAATATACTAACATAATGTCCAAATGGAATCTATTTACAGAAACATGCCAGTCTGATATCAAGTCAAACCAACAAGAGATAATAAGAACAGCTGTGCAGCAAAATTGCACAAGTACGTTAACTCTTAGCATCACTCTATCACAACCTACAATTCGAGCTACATTCTTAGAAGCTATCTTTAGACCTTACAAAGATTTATACACAAGGACCACAACTTCAAGTCATAGATCTTATGGAAGAATTGGGTTGCACTTCCTGATATCCCCCTTAACAAACGCACATGATACGATAGAACTTATGCATAATGTAATCTCTCTAAAGTAGTTTGAAATCGATATAAGAGCTTTACTAAGGTATTCAAATCCTAAACCGGGGAATCAGACATGGCATTGTATCTGAAACTCCTAGCATTAGTCAAAAAAATATAAAATTTAACTAGACTTCAATAACCTAAGACTATTCAAAGATCAGGTGCTCAGATTTCGTGGACTGTTGAAAAGAGCAGACTACTGTAATTGGAATCACTGGTCAAATCTGCAACTTACTTGATTAAGTGCCATGAAAAGAAACTTTGACTCTATCAATGAAGTTGTAAGTCTAAAACAAAATGACATGCATGAAGGGTCCAAACAACAGTCAAACACAAACTTAACAATAGCACAAGCCTAATCGTTTATATGTTCACAAAATTGAAAACAAGTGAAGCAATCAAATTTAGCTTGCCCATTCACATGGCAACCAATACTACCGCTTTCATAGTGACCTTAGGGAAATCAACAACAAATGACTACATCAGATCCAACCTGCACTTTCTTACAGAAAAAACAACACCAACGAATTCAAACCAAAGCCCACCTCTATCTATCAAGAAGAACATGAAACTAAGAAAAATCAATCAGAAAAAAAAAAACACAAAAAATACCAAGAGATGATTGACTTGAAAAATTCTTACCAATCAATGATGGGGTTAAGCCCTTCTTTGCGAAGTTGTAGATGCATTACTCAACCTGATAGACCTTAGAATAAAAACCTAAAATAAAAACCTAAAATAAAAACAACTATCAGTTAAGGTGAAAGAACCGATCAACAGCCTAATTGTACCTACTTATAATGGTATGTATGAACTTTTTAACTTCCAACTTAAAGCTGACATACCTGGGCCAGTGAGATCTGCAGTAGTTGGCTATCATCCAAACAAAATATGAAGACACTACCCTCCTTTCAAACTTCATTATTGACTATTAGTCAACAACATTCAACACCTTCTAAATGCATGCCCATTCCTCATCATCATGCAATAGTAAGATATTGACGACCAACATCGTTACTCAATATTATTTACTGGTAAAGATATTGACAATCAACATCCTTCATATTGCCCAACCCCCCTTGGTCAATATTTTTCCCCTAATGCCACAATGGTTTTTAGCTTTAAAAGCAGAACAAAAGTATACCAGTCATTAACAAACTGATGAATGTGCCTAAAAAATGAATTAAATAAATTAACTTTAGACCATATATCCTTCCCAATCATTCTTTTTTGAATCACCGTTTAGAAGCGGATACTAATTTATTCCCTGAAAATCATTTACTTATACAAAATCTACCTCAGCAAAGATCACAAATCTATATATTTTATTCTGGCGAGTAGCAGTGGCGGGCTGGCCAATCTTATGAGTTGACTCAGTCTGAATCAACTCGCAAATTTATTTTCTTAGAAAAATATTTTTTAAGACGATTTTATTCCTACTTTACTAGTTTTTTTTTTTTTTTTTTCCCATCTTTTACACTACGGTCTTTTTATAGCAAAGACGCTGATATTTGCATAAAATCTACTATTGACCAAGATCAAAATAATTACTTTTCTCCAGCGGGGCGGCAGCGGCGGTCTGATCTAGGGGTGGGACTTGGGTTGGTTGGGCGGGTTAGAGGGTTTGCCCAAGCCATGCCCGTACTAAAAATTCTTTGCCCAGGTTGCTCATGGAACCCGTGGAACCCATGGAGGTGTGCCCACAACCCGCCCAACTTGTATCTTGGGTTCCTCGGGTTGGCCCATGATTTGTGTTTGAAACTAAAAACCGTAATAAAATGAACAATATAAATGACGGCATCGAAAGATTTTCATTAATAATTGTGACATTAATTCCAATAAAAATAATCTCTAAAATGTGCAAAGGTAGGTTATGTAAATACACGCACAAATGTTATTACAATTTATTTTAAAACAATATTTTATGATAAATCTAGGTAACAAGTAGATTTAGATATTTCATTTATACTATAATTGAGATTCTTATTAATACAATAATATAATATAAATTTTCTTTCTTAGATTAAAAAATTATATGAAAAATTATACTAAAAATAATAATAATACCACTAATAAAAATAATTATATAAATTATTTTATAGTTCCGTGGGTTCGGGTTGCTTGGGTTAGAGATATGTGAACCCGTGCTTGCCCAAGTTAGTTCGGGTTGGTAAAATATATGCCCATAGTTGCCCAAAATTTTGAAATACCTAACCCAATCCGCCCAACGTTCGGGTTGGGCACGGGTTGGGTGGGTTGACCCAACCCAAGTCCCACCCCTAGTCTGATCCAAGCCTATGACCCGATCCGAGTCAACTCGTAACTTTATTTTCTTAGAAAAAATTTCTTTGCACGGATTTTATTTCCTACTTTATTCTTTATTTTCTTTCCTAATCAAAAACAACAACAAATTTATTTCACCTTTTTTATGAATAATAAGAAAAATCAGGTAATAATCTAGAAATAATGGAGGTAGAAAAGAGAAGATGAAATAAATTTGTTGTTGTTATTGTTAAGAAAAGAAAATAGAAAGTAAAGTAAATAAAATTCGCGTAAAGAATTTTTTTCGTCATAGAATAAAGCCTCAAGGTGACTCGAAACGGGTCATAGGCTTGGCTCAGGCTGATGTTGCCGCTCCGCAAGAAAAAGTACATTTTCTAATCTTAGTCAGAGGAGGATTTTGTGTAAATGTCGGCTTCAGTTTATCATTTGCCATGAAAAGACCCTAGTGTAGAATAATGAAAGAAAAAAAAGAAAACATAATAAAGTAGGAATAAAATCGTCTTGGAACCTAAAATTTTACCCCAAAATCTATTAGTGACTCTTTTATATGAAAGAGTGTGAAAGTGGAGACTAAGCGGCTAATCTTTAGCCGCTCCACTTAAAACCACAAAATAAGAAAAGAAAAAAAATAAAAAATACTAAAAGGGTGAGACGAACCCAATTAATTTTTTCACTTTGGCAGCTAAACATTAGGCGATTGACCCTCTTTTAAAGATCAATCTAATTACGTAATACGATGAGCATTCAAACTACTTGAAGAATCAGATGCATACACTTGAGCTGGATGAGATGAACTGATTAGCCGAC
>JAJJMA010217099.1:1006-15602 GCA_023529015.1 Papaver nudicaule | reverse complement strand
ATAGAATCTGGAAACGTTGTAGTAACTAAGAGTAAAGATTATGTAGGTAAGAGTTATTAGACATGGTGTCTACAGAAACTTAATATAAACTTTAAGATGAAATTGAATGATTCTTCTTCTTATATGTATGTGTCATTGAATGTTTGGCATGGTAGATTTGGTCACGTAAAGTTTAAATTAATGTATTAATTGGCTAGCATAGGTTGCATACCCAAATTCACTATTGATAGAGATCATCAGTGTGAAATTTAGGTAGAATCTAATCATGCTAAGAAATCATTCCCTAAAATTGTCCAGAGAAGTTCTAAACCCTTATAATTAATTCGTTCGGATCTAGTAGACATGAAGTCAGTTGAAAATAAGAGTAGTACAAAAATGGTTCATCAGATTCAAAGATGATTGTACAAGACCCCGCCAGGTATATCTTTGCTTAGAGATATAAGGGTGATGCCTTGAAGTTAAAACCACTTCGGTGTTACCATTAAAACCATTAGGTCTGATAGAGGTAACGAGTATGAAACTCATGTAAGAGATTTTTGCTAATACATGAGACAACGGCTATTTATTCGTTACCACAATCCTATGGTGTGGATGAACGTAAGAACTATACCCTTAAAGAGATGATGAATGTCATGTCAAATAGTTCAGTATGGGGGGAAGCCATCCTCTCAGCTTGCTATATCTTGAATAGTTTACCCCTTAAAGGATATTAGACGAATTATGGAAAGGTAGACAGCCATTTAATGCTTTCTTTAAAGTATGGGGGTATTTGGCAAAGGTGTCCATACTGCCTTATAAGAGAACTAAGATAGGACCCAAAACTGTTGATTATGTTTTCATAGGGAATCCTGAGCATAGTAGTGCTCATAGGTTTATGGGTGCGAGGTCTGAGATTTATGGCTTTGGTTTGAATAGTATCAAGGAGTCTAGGGATGTTGAGTTCTTTGAGATTTTTTTTTTATGAAACTTGACTCTCGATAGAGATGTTTAGATGATCCCTAAGATGTGCCTTAAACCATTCAATCATTACCTTTAGAGGAAGATGAACCAGATGTACAACCTAGAAAAGGTAGCTTAGTAGATAAACGCTACAAATATATAGAAAGAAGGTGTAGATTTCTTGATACCTAATCACATGTGACTAGAATTACCTCCATTAGGATGTTAATTCATGTAGACGTTAGTCACAACTTAGAGGTACATCAAATGGATGTAAAGACAACATTTTTGTATGGTGAATTAAATAAATACCTAAACAATGGCATGAAAGATTATAAAAAGTGTGTAAACTGATTAAATCTTTGAATGGATTAAAACAAACACCTAAACAATGGCATGAAAAATTTGATCATGTAATGACTTCTGGTGGTTTTAAAATTAATGAATCTGACAAGTGTGTTTACAACTTGTCAAGGATGGTTGTGTAATTGTATACTTGCATGTTGATGATACGTTCATGCTTGGTACAAACATGGATGTGATTCACTCCACTAAGAAATTGTTGAATGAGAACTTTGACATGAAATACTTGGGCCCCGCTGATGTAATATTAAGGATGAAGTAAAAGAATATTTAATGTCTATAGTCTAAGTTAATCTTGTTACGTTGAATCAATGCTGGAGAAATATAATTTGTTTAACTGTAAACCTGCTAGTACACCGTATGATCCTTCTTGTCATCTTAAGAAGAATAAATGTAAAGGATCAAACCAACTTGAATACTCAAGAGTCGTAGGAAGTATGATGTATTTTGATGAATTGTTCGATACCAGCTAGACATTATGATATGAGTATTAGGTTAAGCAGGTATACATGTAATCCAGATGCATTGGGATGCACTTATTAGATTGTTGAGGTTGAATTACACAATATCCTTTTGTTTGGATTACGAAGGGTATCCTGCCGTCCTTGAGGGGATTTTGTGATGCAAACAGTATAGAGACTCAAATGAATTTAAGTCTACGAGTGGATTTACATTCACTCTAGCAGGAACATCTGTTTCTTAGAAATCTTCCAATCAAATTTGTGTATCTTGTTCCATTAATATGGAATCGGAGTTTCTTGCGTTAGGTAAAGCAGGAGAGGAAGTTGAGTGGCTAAAATTCCTTTTATAAGACATTCTTCTCTGGCATTAGCATGTGCCAGCTATATCTATACAATGTAATAGTCAGGCTGCTATAACTAGAGCTAGAAACAATGTTTACTATGATAAGTCTATACATATTGGTAATAGACATATAATTCACTGAAGCAACTAGTCTCAACATGCGTTATTTCCATTGACTTAGTGAAAACAAAGGAGAATATGGCGGATCCTTTGATCAAAGGTTTGTCCAAAGAGATAGTTAGTAAAGCATCGAGGGGGGTGAGAATTAAGCTCATGAAATAAATTTGTCGTGAAGGACGCTCAACCTTACTGACTGGATATTTGAAGACGAAGGTTCAATGAGACAAGTAATTTGTCGTGATGAAATATAGGCACTATCAAGAGAATTACATTCTTTGTCCTTTCCTATATTGTATTGTGTGATAGTGTGAACTGCATGTGAAGGATGACTTTTAAAAAGTCTTAACGAGTTCTAAAGTTTCAATTTAAGATTGAAGTGGGGTGTAGCAGTAACACTCTTGTTGGAAACTCACCAATCTGAATCTGGAAGTGTCTGCTTCCTATGAGAATATGAGCTGATTTTGTAGAGCATTCTGAGAAACAGGATAAGTCTAAGGCCATAATGGACACAATGACATTGAACTTTGCAACACCAGGAAGATACCATGGTGGTTATCGCAAGTTACACTAAACGCTTGCACTTCAAGACATCGCATTCTATGTACCTAGCAAGTAGCTTTGGTGATTTCTCACTAAGTAAAGGTTCAAGACCTCATGTGACACATTTGCCTATAGTGGTATTTTTCACATTCTGATTTCAAACGTGATTCATTCATTTGGGGGTTTGTCGAAGAAAATGAGTTTTTAATTAAATATTTTTTTTTGTCTTGGTTGGATTTGATCTTGCGACTTCTTGGATTTGATTTTGACAGATGATTTTATCTCCTCATGATCTTAGTTTAGCAACAAAATAAGAAGAAAAAAAAAACTCTATTGTAAGAGTAAGTAAGCACTACCTCGAAAACAGAGGTCATATCACCATACTCCTCTATTTTACTCATCCATCCCATCTAATTACTTCTCCCCATCATTTACTCCACACCCTGTCCTTCGTCACTCACTCCCACACCCTCCATGCAATAAGTAAAAGAAAAAAGTTTTCTTAGTGAAACCTCACCCTACTACTCCTCTATTCCATTCATCCATCTTTAGTTATCCCATCTAATAACCTCACCCTCCATCATTTACTCAGAACATTTAATCCTTTGTTCCATGCAAAAAAAAAAAAAAAAGTAAGAAAAAAACATCTTTTATCCTCCCAACTAAATTCACTAGTACACTACTCTATATTTTCACCAAATAACTAAAAGTATACACCAAGAAAATCTGCCAAAGAGAAAAAACCTAGTGATAGAGAAAAGGTATTGTACTTTACTACCTTTTTATTTTTTATTTTTTTTTATAAGCAATCAAAGGAATTACACTGTACCAGTACCATCCTTCTTGTGGTCGCCGCAAAGGGCAGAAAGTAGCCAAAGTGGCGATACAGACCAAGCCGAATGGCTAGCATTTTGTTTTCCCCATTGAGCTAGTTCATGGGCAGCCCCGTTATAGTTTGTTTGGATAATAGTTGAGAAGTTACTTTTCGACTTCTGGAAGCAAAAAAGTCAGAAGTTAGTTTGGCTACACAATTTCAGAATGACTTCTGGAAGTAGAAAAGTTAACTTTTTCTGAAGCAAAACCTTTTTGCTTCTGATTCTGGAATCGACTTCTGCTTCTGGAGAAGCAGAAGTCAGAAGTACTTATGTATCCAAACAAGCTATAAGGGTGCGCTAGCTCATCACTTCTCATGGGTATTTATTTCAACGGCAAAGGAGCGTTGCTCAGTTTATTATATTATACCGAGTTACAGAATATCAAAACCTTTGAGTGATTTGGGGTGGACTCGAGTCTACCTGACCTGACCGAACAGATAACTTCTTCAATCAACAACTCAGTCCAAAGTTCAATCAAACCTGGTCTGGTGAACCCATAACTTCTTCATTTCTCTGTCTGAGATAGAGATTGAAACCCTAATTTGAGGTTAGGTTGGTTTTCATTTCAACGACGGAATGACTCTTTAATTTGGGGGAAATAATTCTTAGGGCAAGTATGGAAATTAGGGTTAAACAAGTTTAATTGGTTTTCGATTTCTTTGAACAAAACAAGGGTATGTATTCTTGTTTGGTTGGTTGTTTCAATTTTACTTGAAGTTCAATTTGTCTGGTTATTGTGGATAGTGATTGGTTGATTTATTAATTTGAGTTTTTTTTTTTTTTTGGTCTTTAGAATTACAATGAGTACATCTCCTGGAATTTCCTGCCACAGTAGCTCAGTAAGAAGGTATGGAAAAAGGCGAAAAACTAATCTAATCCACTTGTAACAATAGTATCATTATTAAGTAGTAGGGTAGCTAAAGTGTAGGTTGATTGATCGATGTTTCATGAAGAACTTGTTCTAGTCTCTTATACCTCTTTCAAGTCTGGCCGGCTTACTGGTTCCATCTTGTTACATAACCTTCCTACATTTTGCTAAAATAGAATTTTTATTGAGCCTAATCTTCGACTCCATCAAATGTTTAGTACCTATTAGTGAAATCAAGCAGGACTCGTGGTTGTACCAATTCAGTAATGAAAAAAAAACAACATGTGGTCTGTTTTCTCATGGACCTTGCAACAATTCGTAGCTTTAACTCTACTTGCTTAGAGTTAGAACATATGTCCAGGTCTAGGTTCAGAGCAGCTTGCATTTTGTTATAGGGTTATCATTAAAATATTTCCAATATTGTGTAGGTTTAGCTGTAAGGAATCTAGAAACATTGTTTGTTTCATTGGGATCTGTTTTCGTAATTTGATTTTAAATACTTGCCGATGCAGCTCCTGATCTAAGGCCTTATAGTTTCGTTTGAGTGTGGAGAATTGATGATACAAACAACAGTTTCGATGCTCAGCCTTTCAAGATCAAGTATGCCAGACAGGATGTCCTATCTGCCATGATTGTTATTAATCTTTCACCAGGGAAATATGAGGTACAGATTCGATAGACAACAATGCGAAGCAATATTGAACTTGTGAGCTGATATGTTGCATTATTAATAAATTTATCCGTCTCCATTCTTTGAGTTGGATCTTCTTGATGGCCTACACGATTAGAGTTTTATATGGTGCTTTGGAACCACCAGTTTATGCTTAACTTTTCATGTTGTGCTGCAGGAGGAGGAGAGATCACCAAGTTAGAGTACGAAAGAAAAGCTTGTTATTACAAAAACAAGAAACTGGAGATCATGCTCTGCTTAGGACTGAGGAAACTGGTTATCATGATCTGTTTAGGACTGAGGAAGCTCAAGCAGATAGCGAAGAGTCTAGAATCTAGCTTGAGCTGTCTGCAACATTCAATTGGTAAAACTGGATTGGCTACTTAGAAGCCTAAGGATGAAGGGCTACAACCTCAGCTGCCTGGACTATCTTCTAGGTAATAACACTTCTCTTTAATAGACGTTTCATGTTTGCAATGATGTTCGTTGTTGTTTCGTTGCAAATTTTGGATACCACCATGTGTATAGGCTTAGTTGAACATATACATAACCTTCAGTTGAGATGATCTTCAATCTGGCTGCACTTGTTTTTGTTAAATGAAAGATTGTGAGAACGATAATTGGTTGATCCTCAAAACTGGCCTCACGATAGTTAACTTATTTGAGTTTATAATCAAGATCCCAAAATTATGATACTGGTATAACATATATGTATTGTGAATGATGTGGCCTATCCTCAAAATGTTATAATAGTATTAAGGTTGGCTTGTCTGTTACAGATTGATGCGCATTTGGAGAACAATGTATAAATGCCATCAGGTTCAAAACAAGATCTCACTGACATTTACCGTCTCAATCCAAGCACAGACCCAACCACTGCCTTCCATTGCCTGTCCACAACCAACTGAAAAGAGAAGTAAATATATGTCTCAGAGGCTTCTCTAATCTTGTCAAATCTCAGCTTGTGTATGGGAGTGCTCTAACAGTGGGTCCAGTTCGCAGAATGCCTTGCCGATAATCAACCACAATTCGTTTTGACATCTAACATCCAAATCTTACTAAAGAGTGGCAACTTTCTCTTGATAAATTACTCAGAAAAGGTACAATTGCCGCACAATTCTTTTCTTTGTCAACTTTATGAAGGCTGTTCTTTGTATATCGCAGAAATTGAGTTTAAGGCTTACATGTCCCTATACTTAATTTTGTTTTTTCATTTAGTGTTTAACCTTAGATTTTCAACCCTCTTATCATGTTCTTACTGTTCATCTTGGCAGCAACCTATCCAATCTTTTCACGCAATTCCATAGAGATTGTGCAGCTATATCCACTCCTACTCTAGTCAATATAGCTGGTCACGACGTTTCTGGTGCATCTTTACCGGTGGATGTTCCCCTACTGAAAAAGCTCTTGGGTGTTACTAAGAAACTAAGAAAGTAAGTCTGAATAAATAAAAGGTTTCTCTTTATCATAATCTTCTGGTTCGAGAAGCGCATGGTGTCGTCAATTGTTTGCTCATTGATACCAAGTGTTTTGAGGTGATTCTCAGCATTCTAATTGTTTCCTTCTCTCTGTTGCATTTTCTAATTGTATTTCAAAGAATCTCCTATTTGCCTTTTCTGTTTTCTTTTAATTCCGAAAGATTGTGCTTTTTTATTGTTTGGCTAACATTACGACTGTTTGTTAATTACAGTTCCTTATTCGACCAGTTTTCTAAGTTTTGGATGAGCATGAAAGATCAAACCAAAGAGAGACAAGACGATTAGTCTCATAACTACAAATTTAAGACTCGTCAATTCAAGATTGAAGAGATTTTGGAAGTCGATGTATCACCTCTCAAGAATTCTTTTATGGACGAGATACCTTATATGGAGTGGCAAGAATTGCTGGTAGAGGAGGAACCCACAAAATGGGTATAGTTCGCTCTGTTGTCTATATTGTGATCCCTCCTTTTAAGTTTATGACCCTAAATGATTTTTTTTTCCATTTATAAGGCACCTCCGAAGGAGATCGAAAATCTCGAGGAAGAATGGAACCTAATTCAGGATTCTGTTTTGAAGAATATGGTCTACGTGCATAATCAATTCTTTGGTTCAAGTGATCTTACTTGAGTATTGGCTTCTAGAATGGATGAAAAGCTCATGCTAGAGCACTTGTTCCGTTTGTGCTTGGAGAGTGAAGTAAAGTTTGGATGCTCTCATCTACTGTTACCTACAGTTTTAACAAGGTTGTACACGTAAGAAATTGGATTTGTTTTCTTCAAAGTCTCTCTCTATCTCCCTGGGTTGAACTTTCAACTGAGTTGGTACATGTCTTTTATTGCTTTCCAGGATTCTAAGGCTGCTTCTATGGTGAGCATGGTTGAGCCACTTAGAAATCTTCAGCAAAAGATTTTGTCTCTTTTGAATGAGTGGCCGGATCATCCAGGGCTTCAAAATTTGAAGTCCCTTGCAGCTTTACAATTTTTTCTCTTTCCAGTAAGCAACTATCTCCTCAAAAAAAAGAGAGATATTTCTTCAGTTTCTCATTCCTTGAGAATGACACTAGAGGACTTGGCTAATCCTACATTTTTACAGTTATGGACTGTATTCTTCATCGTGTCCAAACACCAGATGCTTCTATAGATAGTCTATCTACAATTCATCAGGTATGTGGGTTACCGATTATTATTGTTTATTGTTTCAACAAATACTTCCATAGCCAGTTGGAAGTATAAAAGTATGGTATGGGATTGAATTGGAATGAAATATGCAGCTTGGAAGAACTTATTCAGACGTCCAGCGTTGGGGACTTAAGATGCGTCTTCTGCTCTTGCTTTCCATGGCCAGATTGATTGTGGTATTCACCTGAAGTTAGAACGAAGGTATGTCACGCAAAAGCTGATATAGCTCCTTCTGCTCTGTTTTATATCAGTTGACCTTGGTTTATTCTGAGTTTGGTTAGAATTTAGTAATTTCCTATGTGGTTTGAGATGCATATTAGTTCCGTATCAGTTCCACATTGTATCCTTTTTTCACTGGTATCACTAGATTCTGACTTTGATCAATTTCCGACCCCAATATGATAAATTACTATAGATAAACAGAAGTATATGACAGAAGTACAACAGTAAAACAATTAGGCAATAGAAATCAGAACTTTATTCTTTTAGGTTTAAGAATTTTACAACGCCTTCCTTAGCTTATCTCTGTCCTAGGTGTTGCTTCCTTGTCCCTTGAATTCCTTTCTAATGCTCTTCTAGTCTTCTTTTTCCTGTACCTCTACAAGCGAGTCCAATTTTGTGCACACTCTTTTGTGTATAAAACAAATTAATCCCATTGGTTGGTTCTACTAAACCGTCAACTATACATTAAATTGTTTTAAGCGAATGTGTCTTAACAATATCAAGTAGAGAACTTAGTAACTGAGTTTGTTTTTTTCTTAAATGGGTCTGACTCGGTTGGGTCTGACTTGACTAGATCTGACTCGATTCAATTGACTCGACTGGATCTCACTCGATATGTTTGTTTTTGAGTCAGATCTGACCAACTGACTCATATTTTTGCCATTTTTCGAATCAATGATGTTTTAATAACGGACTCAAATGGTCTGAGTCAGAAGTTAGGTCTGAATCAGTGGCCGAGTTAGACCTGACTCAAAGCAAAAAACTAACAATCTAGAACTCGAGCTGAGTCAGTGGCCGAGTCAGACTCAGACGCCGAGTCAGTGAAAAACAAACACCCTATTAGTTTATGTTCTGTTTGGCTTATTAGGAACACAATAATCCACTGCACTTTAGAGTGAGCTAGTTAATCCAGGCATTCTGCTGCATCAGTTTCAGAAGAGGGAAGATTCGAAAGACCGAAGAAAAATCAATTATGGAGACTTAATCGGGTCAAGGCTATAGGCTATAGTAATCAACTATTTTAGGATGGACAAATATATTTTTTTTTTCCTTGTGTAGATTTCAATTGAATTAAAATAAAATTCAAAATTAATAAATAGTTAACGGTTGGGTTAGATCCACCAATGGGATTAATTTATTTTGTGCACACTTTTTAAAGGAGTGTGTCCAAAATTGGACTAGTCATTCCTTTACAAGGAAACTCTCCTATGTTCGGTAATCTTTTATGAATGGAAGTTCTACTATTCCTTCTAAGAATGGTATCCTCTAGAATTAGTTGGAGAGTAATTCACCTGTATTGAACTTAAGTATAGGGTGTTATTAATGAGCCTAAAACGGATAAGGCCTTCTCCCTCAGGAGGCTTTTGGTCCCCTTGAAGGCACTCAACTAAGAGGTGGGAATATTTAGCCTTCAGCTGCTCTCCTTGAGTACCACTTTGCATTCTTAAAGCTTGTTACTTTAAGACAAACTCGGTACAGTTCTTGTTCTCCAACTCTTATCATCCGTGTCTTCTTGCTGAGCACTAATCATTTGCTACTTCACTTGAAACTAGATCTTGCACACCTGGTTGCAGTGGCGATTCTCTTTGCTCATAAAGTAACGAAGGTTCGAAGAGTTTCAAATTCTCGCCATTTGCCGTAGAATATATTTGCATATAGCTTGGCAGATCTAGTTTAAAAGCATTATTGCCAAATTGCTACAAAATTCGGGATGGAGGGTTTTAGCTTCTTATTAGGACTATGTAAACGTTCTTTCCCAATAGCTAACCAAACAAGATTACCAACCTGAAACGTGTGTTGTGTTTTTCTTTTCAAGATTCTCACATACTCTTTCATGAATTTGTTGAATGTGCTGTATGAACTTCATTGCATCCATGTCTTCCGAGTTCTCATTGTTCCTAGTAAACACTAGATCAAATGGAGACTGTGGTATAAACCCATAGCACACCTCAAATGGTGTTTGGCCAATAGAACTGTGTAAAGCCCTATTATAACAGTATTGAATGTGGGGCAGATTCTCATCCCAACTTTGGTTTACAACCTCTGTTTGTCCATCCGTTTGTGGGTGGAATGCAGTACACCTTTTCAAATTGGTATCCAATAGTCTCCATAGATTTTTCCAAAACCGGCTTAGAAACTTTGTGTCTTGGTCACTAGTGATACTCAGCAGTAACCCAAAATGGACCAAATCATTTTAGAAGAATTCTCGTGGTGCTCCTTCCGCTGTAATTCTCTTCTTACATGGAACCATAATTGCCGTTTTGCTGAAACGGTCCACTACGACCAAAATAGTCATTACCTTATTTCGTTGTCGACAAGCCACCGATGAAATCTCTCCTATGGTCTGGTTGGAACTGGTAAAGTAGTATAAAGTCCAAGTTTTCTGTTTCTGGGCTTGCTTGTGCAACAAATTGTGCACCCCTTGACATACCTTTTTGTATCGGCAGTCATACTTGGCTATTGCACGTGACGGCTTAGGTTTGCAGGTGTCTTTCGAACACCGATATGGCTTGCGTTCAGTGAGGTATGTGCTTCTCGAATTAAGGATATTCGATGCTCTGTTGGGACACACAACTTATCTTTCTTGTACAACACAGTCCATCTTCAACATGAAATTCCTGGAATTCAGCTTCCTCCATATCCATCATTCCTTGTATGAATCTGTTCTGGTTGGATTTGCATTACAACAACTAACTTGTTTGTTAACCCCTTCTTATACTTTAATCGGCAACCTATACTGTTGTAGATAATCCATCCAAACCTATACTGTTGTAGATAATCCATCCATTTAAAATTCCTTGTTTGTCGTAGTTTACTTTGAGTGTGAAGATACTTCAAAGGTTCATGGTCTGTATGGATGATTATTTGTTTTCCCCATATGGCCAGATCCTATGGAACCATCTAAATACAAATCATGTGTTTTGGCTGGCTATGGAACTAGTAAAGAGAGGTTTTGACGTTGCAAAGTTGCAAATTTGCAACATTGCAACGTCTAACAAAAATAGTATCGTCGATGGAAATACCATCGTCAAATAGGTTCCCCATCGAGGTCAATAGTTTCCATCGACGATGCAATTTCTATCTATAAAATCCTAACCTCTACTACTTTTTAGTTTAACAAATCTTTTTTAATCAAAATCTGGTCCCACATATATGTTTATCTGGTTTTTTAAATCTTTCTTTATTATTTGGACCCACAAAATACCAACTTATATCAAATTTGCTAGTTTTCCCATTGCCCCATTTTTGATTTACTAGGCCACGTGGGATTGCAAAAGGAGTATTTTGATTACCTCCATAGAAACCGGCCTAAGTAGTGTCGCCGCTTTTTGATAGATTGAACTATAGCATATAATTCATTGTCGTAGGTTTGATAGTTTAGCATTGCTCCGGAGAATAACTCAGAATGGCAGCATATTTGATGCAGGAGCATAGTTATTTCCTGTTTTACTTTGGTTTTAGTTTGGGTTCTTTTCTTTATTTAGGTTTAGGTGGTCGCTTATACATTAAGTGGGTCTATTAAAATTAAAGGTCAGGATTTAAAGTTTCTATGTTTAGAGTTTCTAGACTTGTTAGCTAAGGCACCCTAGTAGTATAAATAGGGTCGTAAAACTCTTATGTAGGCAGTTTATTATTATTATTGAAGTTTATTCAATCGAGTCTCTACGAGAACTCTTCTTTATTACGTTCTGTTTGGATCAAACCCTAGTTTTCTGTTTTTCTACTTGCTGCGCCATAAAGTTGGTATCGAGTCAAAGAGATCATATATCTGTTTTGCTCTTCATCATGGTTGGACGTGGTAGGGGTAATGGAAGAGGAAACGATAATCATCAAGCAGAGATTGCTCATCTTAGGCGCATGATTCAAGATTTGTCGCGGACTGTTCATGCAATCCAGCGTCATGAACGTGCGGGAGCCGATATGGAGAATCCGGAAGGCAACCAAAACCCTGGCGAATCGTCGGAAGATAGTCGACAGGATGATAGTTCTGATACTGAAGAAGAAGAAAACCCTTTCCACAATCGCAGACAAGACGATGTTGAATGGAGAAGAGGATTGGAAGACAGGTTAATTCAAGCCCTAGATTTGAACGGTGGAGGAATCAAGGTTGAAGTTGCTGATTTCTTTGGTAAGATGCATGCTGCAGATTATCTGGATTGGGAAGCAAGCTTAGAATCATACTTTGAATGGAAAACCATGAAAGAAGAGAGAAAAGTATTGTTTGTGAAGCTGAAGTTGAAAGGTGCAGCACTTCAATGGTGGAAGCGAATTGAAGAGCAACGTTCTCGCCAACTTAAACCTGAAATCAATACTTGGGAGCACATGAAGTCCAAGCTTCGTAAACAATTCTTGGCAGCTGATTATGCGATGGAATTGTATGAGCGTCTTCACAACTTGAAGCAAAGAGTACTGTCAGTTGAAGAATACACATCAAAATTCTATAATCTTCTCATAAGAGTTGGTTTGAGTGAGACTAATGAATAGTTGACATCTCGTTATCTCTCAGGCTTGAATCAAGCCCATTAGAGATGAGATGGGAGTGGTTCGTCTGTTTACTTTAGAAGATGCCCGTCAATATGCATTAATGGCAGAGAAGAGGCTGTTGCGTTCTACCATGAGGCGTAACATGAATGGCCGAGCTAGTGCAACATCTTCAAGGAACAATGTTGCTGTAAGAAGTGAGAGAAGTAATGGAATTGGTGCAACTGATAGGGTTGAAAGGGGTAAAGATCTTACTTGGTCTGTACCTCAAAACAACAAAGGAGCGAGCTCGTCTACATCTAAAAGCCGTTGTTTTACATGCGGTGATCCAGGGCACATGTCTTATACCTGTCCAGAAAGAAGAGTGAACTTTGTTGAAGGGGAGTATGATGAGGAAGTTTTGCCCGTATATGATGATTACGACGACGACGAAGACAATGTTGACGTTTTGCCTGTGAAAGGAGATTGCCTAGTGTTGCAACGAATATTGACAGCACCTAAGGTGGAAAAGGAAGATTGGAGGCGGACTAGCGTTTTTCGTACCCGTGTCTTATGTGGAAAAAAAGGCTGCAATGTTATCTTGGACGGTGGGAGCAGTGCGAATATTGTTTCTAAAGAAGCTGTGGAGAAGTTAAATTTACCAACAGAGAAGCACCCTAATCCTTACAAGGTTGCTTGGATTGAGAAAGAAAGGTATGTTCCTGTTACATTGCGTTGCTTAGTCAAGTTCACTATGGGCAACAATGACATTGAGGATGAAGCATGGTGTGATGTTGCGCCTATGGATGTTTGCCACATCTGGCTGGGTAGGCCATGGTTGTATGACAAGGATATGCTCCACTTAACAAAGCCCAACACATACACATTGCGAAGAGGTGGAAAGTTCACTTTACAACCACTCAGAGAAGAAGTTGATGGTAGTCACAATCGCAGCCAGGAGAAAGATGTTTTGACAGCCCAAAAAATTGAAATCGAGAGCAAAGACTCGGGAATTATCTATGCGTTGGTTGGAAGGAGTGTGAATGAAGATCGATATGAAGAATTTAATAACTTTCCAGTTGAAATTCAACAGCTGTTAACCAAGTTTAAGGACTTGGTTGCTGATGAGTTGCCAAGAGGACTACCACCAATGAGGAGTATTCAACATGTTATTGATCTGGTGCCGGGCAGTTCCTTACCAAATCTGCCTGCTTATAGAATGCCACCAAAACATAGAGTTGAAATGCAAAGACAGGTAGAAGAGTTGATGAATAAAGGCTTGGTGCGAGTGAGCAAGAGTCCTTGTGCTGTCCCAGCGCTTCTTACTCCAAAGAAAGATGGATCGTGGCGGATGTGTGTGGACAGTCGTGCAATCAACAAAATTACAGTCAAGTACCAGTTTCCAATACCTCGTCTAGATGATATGCTTGACATGTTAGTTGGTTCAAAGGTTTTCTCCAAGCTGGATTTACGGAGTGGATATCATCAGATCCGAATGCGAAGTGGTGATGAGTGGAAAACAGCGTTCAAGACTCCCGATGGACTGTATGAATGGTTGGTTATGCCTTTTGGACTCTCCAATGCGCCTGCACCTTCATGAGAGTCATGACTGAGGTATTAAAACCATTTCTGGGTTCATTTGTTGTCGTATATTTTGATGATATATTGATATACAGTCGTACAAGGGAAGAACATTTGGTTCACTTGAATCAAGTTATGGAAGCTCTAGACAAGGAGAAGCTCTATGTCAACATGAAGAAGTGTTCCTTCTTATGTGATAAGGTTGTGTTCCTTGGCTACATAGTGTCTGAACAAGGGTTACAAGTTGATCCAGCCAAGGTTGAAGCAATCAAAGATTGGCCAGTACCACCGTCAATTGGTGATGTTCGCAGTTTTCATGGTTTGGCATCTTTCTATAGAAGATTTATAAGGAATTTCAGCGCTGTTATGTCTCCAATAACTGAATGCCTAAAGGGAACTACCTTCGAGTGGTCAAATTCTGCAAATATGGCCTTCGAAAAGATCAAGGAGTTAATGACTGAAGCACCGGTTCTTGCTTTACCAGATTTTGATAA
>JAJJMA010217086.1:0-14707 GCA_023529015.1 Papaver nudicaule | reverse complement strand
AATGCTCTAGATAAAATGGATCAATGTATTGTAGGCTCATTATTTTTGGTAATATGTCAGCTAGCCTAAGTGAGTCCTTGACCACAGAACACGGTTCTCTTTCCTTCATGAGTCTGTCTTCGACATATACCTCTGACCATCCCATTCAACAATAATGACGTTCCAATAGTAATTATTTTTCTTTTATTGCCTGGGAACGACTAGTGCTAACCAAATGGGAATGGTTTTCCTCTTTGGTTATCCATGTCTCAGCTGTCAACAACCGGGTTAGGGTCTGATTTATAGAAAACCAAAAATACAAGTTGTTACTAAGCTAGGTAAGTTAATAAGAGAATAACAGTTTGGTCTAGACCCTAACAGTATTGGTATCGGATCATGATGATGTGTTAATACTAGCTCTTCTTGACCTTGTACGTTTCCTGGATGTGGATATAACTAGGGGTAATCTTCACCTTCAATGAGTAACTCACCCAGCATACCTCTATGTATGTTATTTATTCGCGTACAAACTTTCTTCCACCACTACACTACCACCACCACCACCACCAGCAGCAGCTGCAACGCCACGTCTTCTTCCACCACCACCACCAGCAGCAACACCACCTCTTTCAGACATGATTGATGAGTTAAATGGCTTTCGAAAAGATGAATAAAAAGAGTACTACAAAATACATGTACCACTTCCTGATTAAACAACTAGAACTAACAACAAACCAAGAGAACATGAAGGATTACCAAGAAAAATCGAAAAAATAAAAGAAAAATGAAAAGGGGATATGTTTCAATTTCAGGGTGGGGTAAAACAGCAACTGCAATACTTCAGTTGAGTTCAAGCAGAAGTTTGGAAATACTTTGGAATGGAGATGGGTTAGTTATACTTCCCAAAAAAAAAAAAAAAAAAAGTGACATGTGTAAAAAAAAAAAAAGTGAGATGTGCAAACAAACAAAAAAAAAACATAAAAAAGTGAGATGTGTAAATATATATTAAAAAAAATGATGTTTGCTTGAGGACAACCAAAGACTAAGTGTGGGGGAATTTGATAGGCACTTGAAATGCCTATTAAATTGTACCTAATTGATACACTTTAGTCTGCTAAAGCCTCATACATTCTTTATTTTATGTTTGTTTTCTATTTTGCAGGTACAACAAAACGAAGTCACAAAAAGAATCCACTAGTGTTATTAGAGAAAAAGAGAATTTTCATTTTCTGTTTACCACCATCAGATTCAAAGTGCTCGTGGGACCCTACTTAGGCGTCAATTACACAAGGGTCAGTGGTTACTTTAGATTGTGAATCTCGCCACACTATATCACTACCGTTTGCTCTACCCATATATCGAATCCAGTACATAAGTTGGAGAAACAAATTGTGGATTTTTCATGTTTTAAACTACAACAGCAAGAACAAAAAAATTTGAGGGTCTACTACAACAACATTGCAAGGTGGGGTAAATTTCATAGATGTGAGGTTATGTTAATAATTTTGGATCCATAGTTGTGCATCAATTTGATTTTATTTTACTAACGCACCACTCACAATGATTTTTCAAATTAGTTTCTGAGAAATAACTCAAAAAAAGAAAAGAAAACTTAAAGCTGTGCAACTAACGCTGCCCTATAGGATGAATAGTGTCATCATGATCGTGGGATAAAGATCCGACGTCTGAATGCTCTGGGTAAATATGGACAATGTCTTGTAGTTTTTAATTTTTGTTTTTGTTTGGATTCCCTTGCCTGTAATAATTGCAACATTTCAACTAGCCTAAGTGAGTACCCTTGACCACGGGACACACTTCTCTTTACTCCATGAGCATGTCTATGACATATATCTCTTGACCATTCCATGCAACAATACTGACGTTCCAATAGTAATTCTTGTTCTTTTACTGCCTGGGAACGACTAGTGCTAACCACATGGGAATGGTTTTCCTCTTTGGCTAGCCATGTCTCAGCTGACAACAACCGTGTTAGGGTCTGATTTCTAGAAAACCAAAAATATAAGTTGTTAATAAGCTAGGTAAACTAATAAGAGAATACACAACAACCAAACCACGATGTATTGGATTACTCTTGCTTTAGTGTCATCTTCTTGCTGACTTTAATTTTACCAATCCCAAAAATGAAACCTTCACGACACATTTTATTTTTGACCAATACCTTGTACTCTCTCCACTTGCATCTATATCGTGCTGCTAGTATAGGTTTGTTTAGATCTAATATTTCATAAAGGTACAAGATGTTTAGAATGAAAAAACCATAACAGTAAATAAGTATTCAAGAATTAATTAGATACAAGCTTGAATGCTTGATTGTTTTGATAGCCTTTCACTGACTTAGGAGGAAAGAGATAAATCTACATTTATTTCATATAATTTTTACGTAATATCATAGATAAGACAGTTAACTTCCATGCATTATTAAGATTAGCATTTAATCCTGCATTCAACCATCATTTCTGTTACGTTAGTCATCATAACAGTTGCATTAGATATTCATTCACCATGAAAATACTAGCATGGAATTGCCAGGGGTTTAATGACAAGAGAACCAAAAATCATTTAAAAGACCTTCTCTATCTTTACAACCCAGACATAGTATTTCTTAGTGAAACAAAGAAGGCCTCAGCCAAGATCAAACAACTTATCAGACCCTATAATTTCATAAATAATGTGTGTGTATACTCAAAAGGACTTACTGGGGGGCTAGTATTAATGTAGAAAGATGGATTTAATTTTGAAGTCATGAAAACCTCTCCCAACATGATTCTTTGTATTTTTGAGGACAATCCTTTTAAACCTGAAGTCTGCTTATCATGTATGTATGGTTCCACCTACCATAATGAGAGGAAAGAACAATGGTAGTATATCAGAGAGATGGGGGATGAAATGAACTTACCTTGGTTCCTTCTTGGTGATTTGAATGTTACTTTTGGTTCTTCTGAAAGGGTGAACTATAGAGCTACTTCTTCTAATCATTCTTCTACTCATTCTAACACGCCACAATCAGTTTTGGATGATATTCAAGATGCAAGACTGGAAGATTTAGGATACATTGGTAAACACTTCACTTGGGCAAGCAATAGTAGTGGTACAGGAAGGAAACAAGCAAGACTGGGTAGAGCAATGGTGAAAATAGAATGCATTTTCCGGATGCATGTTTATTTCACTTGCCACAGGTTGGGAGTGATCATACTCCTATACTTCTTGACACTGAAGGTGCTAAGATAACATATAGGAGAGGATGGAAATACTTTCAATGTTGGGAAAGAGAAGCTACACTTAACAACAAATAATAGCTTCATGAAACAAATGTATAGAAGGCTCACCAACTTTCCAAGTGACAGGCAAATTAAATTCACTAGGAAACAACTTGCTATATGGAACATAGAGAAATTTGGTAATATCCAGATGAATTTAAAGTCCCTTCATGAAGAGCTAGAAGTCATTCAACAACAACCAAGTACAACTGCATCCAAGGAGGTCCAAATGGAAATTGAGAAATGGCAACAGCTTCACAATGATTTTTGGGGAAAATAATCAAGGGATGAATTCTATAGGGAGACTGACAGAAATACAAAGCACTTCCATGTTTCAGCAAACAGAAGACGAAGCAGAAATAACATTACAACTCTTAAGAACAACAATGGATATTGGTGTACTGGCAGAGTAGAGTTAGAAAATATTTTAACCTCACATTCCCTGAACATCAGCTCCACAACTTCACCTCAGAGTAATGAAGAAGTTCTCAGCTATATTCCACATTATATCACGGATCAATATAATTCTGCATTGATGAGAATACCAGATAATTAAGAGATTCTAGAAGTGTTGAAGAGCATGAAGCCATGGAAAGCTCCAGGTACGAACGGATTTCTCCGGGTTTTTTCAGTCTCATTGGGATGTTGTGGGTGATCATATGTGTGAGATGGTCAAGCAATTTTTTCGCACATGATATATTCTCAAGGAGTTAAATCATACAAACCTTACGCTGATACCTAAGGTTAAAAGCCCACAATCTCCAGCAGAATTTCGTCCAAGTGCTTTATGTAACACAACATACATGCTAATATCCAAGTTGATTTCGAAGCGTATGTGGAAGGTAATGGAGAAGATTATTTCACCGTTGCAAGCAGCCTATGTTTCTGGACGACAAATAAGTGATAACATTCTTCTATCTCAAGAGATAATCCACACGATGAAGAACAAAACAAAAGATGTAAACATGGATTGATTGATGACAGTGAAGTTGGACATGTCGAAGGCGTTCGACAGACTAGAATGGGACTTCTTAATTGAAGTCATGTTGCGTATGGGTTTTTCAGATGGTTTTTGCAACTTAGTGAAGCAATGTATTAACACAACCAAGATTGCAGTGGTCTTTAATGGTTCTCCCTGTTAGAGGGATTCGTCAGGGAGATCCACTTAGTCCATTCTTGTTCATTATAGTTATGGAGGTATTCTCAAGAATGTTAGCAACAACTGAGCAGAAAAAACTCATTCAGGGGATAAAAATTGCTCGTACAGTACCACCAGTCTTACATTTGTTCTTTGTAGACGATTGTTTGCTATTCACAAAAGCAGATAGGCGAAATGTCAATAATCTACTGACTATCATTGAAGCTTTCGTTATGCACCAGGACGAACAATCAACTTCAACAAGTCAAGTGTTTTCTTCAGTACAAATATGCAACCTAGAACAACTATGGAGCTTGCTGATATACTTAATGTGCAGAGAATGAACCCCAATGAGAAATATCTGGGTATGCCTCTCATTCTTGGGAGATCTAAAACTCATTCTTTCTCAAATCTGGTAAATAATGTGCAGACAAAGTTGGCAGTTTGGAAGAGAAAAACACTTAATGATGTTGCAAGGTGATCAATACTTGTTAAGCATGTGATTAATGATGTATACCTGTTCATTCTATGAGTTGTTTTAAGATGCCAAAAGGAACAATAAGCAAGCTTAACTCCATTCAGACTCAGTTTTGGTGGGGGTAGGAAAAAGGCAAAGGTCTATGCCTCACATCTTGGAAGAAATTATGCTTACCAAAACACAAGGGAGGCATGGGTTTTAGAGACATAAAAACACTGAATTCAACAATGCTAGCAAGAGCCACTTGGAGAATATGTTCCAATACCATAAGTAGTGGGGAAGAGCTTTAAAAGCAAAATACTTCCCTAATGATCACTTGTTTCACTCTGAACCCAAGAAGAAAATGTATTGGGCATGGAAGGGAATACATGATAGTGTGTAGTTTGTTAAAACTAATAGCTGCTGGAAATTGGGTACAAGTGAAAACATCAATATTTGGAAATATAGATGGGTAATAGGCTTAGATAACCCACCTGCTCCTCTGGCAAACAATTTTACAGGATTTATATGGGTTAAACAACTCATAGATGGTTAGTCTAAGCAATGGAGAATAGACCTCTTGCTACAGCTGTTCGATGCACATACAATACAACTTATTAAAGCGATGAGAATACCAAAGTTTGGTAAAGATAGAATGATCTGGAATCTGACCAAACATGATAATTTCACACTTAAGTCTGCTTATAACAAGATACATGAAGAAAACTATTCTTGCACCAAGATGAAGCCATGCAAGGTACTGAAACAAATGGAAGGACATTTGGGAACTACAAACCTGGCCGAGGGTAAAATTCTTCTAATGGAAATGTCTGAGAGATATACTTCCAACTGGAAACAGGGTTGCACAGGTTCTAGATCATGTAAATTCAATCTGTCCAATATGCAAGTCTGAAGAAGAAACAACTGAACACTTATTATTTAAGTGTGTGTTTTCAAAGGCAGTATGGATGCTAACAGAAGGGAGTATAGTTCCGAGGTCTACAAAGGATAGATTGGTGGAGATTTTTAAAGAATGGAGGGGTATGCGAATCCAAGATGATCAAAAGGAGGAAGATGAAAGCAGACTAAGAAAGTTTTTAATTGTTGGTTGGTTCATTTGGAAGGAGAGGTGTGCAGTGGTTTTTCAGGAAAAGACAGCTAATCCTAAAGCTTGTGCAGACGTAGCACTCAACTTCTACCAGTACATGGAAAATTTAGGAACTAAGTCACCTACACCTAGAGCAATTCTTAAACCTGTAAAACAGACCAATTGGATACCCCCACCTAGTCCTTTCTTTTCTATTACTTGTGATGCTTCTTATTCAAAGGAGAATCAATTAACAGGTATAGGACTAATACTCCACGATTGTGCAGGGAATTTTACAAGGTGCAGGGCAAGGTTCATTGGAGCACGGGGGAGTTCAGAAGAGGCAGAATGCTTAGGTATTCATGAAGCTGTCGCATGGAGTTGGGAACTTGGCTTGCAGGATGTACCGTTTGAAACAGATTTACAGAGCATTACGGACTTCCTTTCTAGAAGTACAAAGAATATAGCTTGGGAAAACGAAGACTTACCGGTGGATGCAGCAGTGAAGTTAAAAGATTTCAATAGTTGGAGATGTAGCGTAATAAGCCAACTCATGAACTTGCAAATTATAGTTTAGGAAGTTTAGGGAATCCTCAGAGTGATTACACAGACCATCTGAGTTTATTTCAAGTTTTATCTTGTCAGACATTATGGAGGTTAACTCCAACATTTAATTGAATTTTATCCTTAGTATCAAAAAAAAAAGGAAAAAAAAGAGGAATCAGTTCAACAAAATAAACACCAGTGGGAGAATTTCTAAAGCAATCCAGGACTTTTGGCAGATAACCCGCGGGTTAACCCTAACCCGCCTTTTTTTCTTACAAACTCAGAAATACCACCCTGATAAAAGCAGAAAACTGAAACCTGGAACTTATCCTTCATGTATACACTGCAAGATGTAATTAAGATCTAATAGACAACAAACATATAGCAAGAGTTTCTGTTTAACAATCTTTCATTAAGATGACCACACATCATACATAGGAAGCAACTGACTTAAATTAGTCATCTTCAAAGCCATACCATATAGCCTCCTGAGTTTAACGGCGTCCAGAGAACCACTGATTGGAGTTGCATGAGAAGGACCAGAACATGATTTGTTTGCATTAGTAGACAGTGATACTTGCAGCATCTTCTTCAGTAATGCTTGCAATTGATCCCTGAAGTTACTGTAAACCTCAGAATTTTCATTAATTGATAAATTTGCAGCCTTTTCTCCATATATGTGGCGACCTTCAAATAGGCGAGAAAGAGCCAACTCCAAGTTCTAGAGGAACAAAAAGGAACCGTTATATCTCAGGAATATAAGAGATTCTAACTTAGAGGGCAAATACTATATGCAGCTTTGATACGCTGATACAGTGACAGGTTCTAGAACAGCAGATTATCAAGAAAATATACCGTAGCATTTCATCTCACCAGAAACTAGAGGACAGCAATTTTGGACTCAACGAGTGCAAATTTAGAAGCAATTAATCAAAAGGAAAACGAGAATTGCATATACTGTGTTTGAGCACAGTATTAATGTGATAATAGAAGTTCAGAGCACTTACTGTGTTTGAGTGGATAGACTCAGAAAGTTTCCATGAAAGCGCTGATCTTTCCATAAGAATTGTCAGGTACATGACAGGATGCGTCTTTGGGCCATAAAAGCTTATAGACTTCTGCCAGCTCCACTCAGCCAAGGAAACATATTGTTTGACCTTTTGCAAAATGCTGCTTTCACTACTCGGAAGTTTATTTTTGTGGACAAACTTCAAACAGCAGTCCCTGTGGTAGCAAGCAAGCTGAAAATAAGCATATGCAGCCTCCTGTTTTCGCAATTCACCCAACAACTCGTACATGCGCAGAGCCTCCCTAATAGCACCATTGGCCGAGCTCTCATGCTTTCTGAGATCTATGAAAGCTTTCTTATCACAAGAATTCACATAACCTACGGGTAAATCTTCCACGGCACCCTTTTCATTTACCTCTGCAAAAATATCCTCTTTCGCTAAAAGCATACCAAGCCTTAGATATGTATTAGCAAACTGGGTATACACTTCATTCTTTAAACTGGTTGATAATGAACCTAATCCTGACTCTACTCCAACCTTTTCTAACTCAAACGTCGCTGCCTCATAATACCTTATTGCTTTTCGGTATTCCAGTTCTGCCGTATCCAAAGCTTTTTTATATGAGTCTTGCAAGAATATGTGTGATTTAAAAATTTCCATCTTGGATACCATTTCCTCAGCCAATGCTCTTCTACAATGACCCATATTGCAGTTGATTAAAATGATGTTAGTATGATCATCGATTTCTTTAAATGCTTCTATCGCATCTGCAAATGCGAGTTCAGCCTTGTCTAATTCCTTCCTATGAAGCCTATTTCGCCCCAGCTCATTACACACCCAACCTTTCTTTTTAAGTATAGACAGGAGTTCCGATGAACCAATAGGAATTCCACCCAGTGCTTTTCTAGCTTCGTCATAACAGCTTGCAGAAACTGAAAGATTGTCATCTGCATCTCCAACTATATGACCCTCAAGGAAGACAAAAATTCCCCCAGCTCTACCCTTAGACTTGGGTGTTTCACTTGCATTAGCTTCAGATGCAATCTCGCATCCCACGTCACCTACTATAGATTTAGAAGCAGAACTGGTCTCCTCAAGCTTAGTTTTGGTTGTGTCTGACTCTTGAACCTGGGTGTTTCCATTGGCTTTGACCAAACAATCACTATCCGAATTGTCCAACTGTCGGCGGCAGTTTTCTGGGCTCCCGATAACTTCCTTAACGCATACTTTTTTCTTTTTCTTTTTTCCATAATTTGCATTTCCACTACTACTACTTGCGCTGTTACCACTGCTTGCTCTGTCACTCTGGCAGCTACAGTTTATCAAGGAACAAGTGGAGCAGTTCTGCTTAAATTGCCCCAACTTCTTCTTGAGCCTTTTCACTTCTTTCACAACATCAGATGACATTCTCACCCCCCTAGGAGATGCTTTTGCATCAGGAGGTGCTGAGAGATCTCTATTTCTTTGCAAGTGGTACTCGACGTAAACATCTCCAACAAGTGTCCAGGCCTTGGCCCAGAATAAGTAAGTGGAACGCGATCCTTTATTATCAACAGAGTCCGAGGAACTCAAGTTTGAATGTGTCATGTCATCCATCAATGTTTTAGTCTTTCCACTTCTGCTATTGAGTTCTTCCGGTGCTAACGAGCTACTAACCATAGAGGAAATAAACTGTGCATCTTCAACATATTGAGGCATTGATCCATAAACTGAACAAGCTATACCAACAACTTTCAAAGTTTGCTGCAATTGCGCATCCTCCTTATAAGCTTGCCCAAGAGCTAAATAAGACTCCCCAAGCAGAAGAACAAGTTTCCACAATTTATGGTCCATTTTAGATTTTGGAAGCCATTCTCGCAAATCACAAACTTCAATACAGTCAGAATCACCGCATGCACATACAGAAAAATGGCCATGCACAGATCTATCTCGTGTTGTCTTCCCATGATCCACAAAGTCAGCTTCAGATTTCTGTAGTTGGCGTTTCCACCTTAATGATTTGATTGCTTGGGACACATGGTGTACTGCTGCTAATTTAGAGGAGATTGGATCAGCAACTGTTTGGACCACATGGGAAGAACTTTCAGACCCGTGATACACCGCCAGAGTATCTTCGTCATTGTTACTGCAATCGACTCCTCTAGGATCTATTATCTCCATGCCTCTTGAAACAGATATTTTCCCAGGAGCAGATGAACTTGCACCCACATTCGTCTCTGAAGGCACCACATCAGATTCTGAATCTTGAAGGGAATATCCATCTTCAGCACATGACAACTTAAGATGTGAAACAGATCCAGGTAAAGCCAGCGAAAACTCGTGAGATTCTTCTTCTGCATCTGTAACTGTGACTTCAGATTCTAGAGGAACAAATTCAGACGTCAAGTCTAGTTCTTCATAACATTTCAGAATTAGCCTCGCAAATTGTTCATGAGCAGATGCACGGACCACCTATTTAAGCTTAAATTAGTTTACTTCACAGAATTCCAAGCTAATACATACTCATACGTAATCATAGAAGAGCTATTTTTTTTGGGCAGTAACAGTACCAGATGATCCTGCTCGTCTAGAAAATCAAGACATTTTCTGAAAAAATTTGCGCACTTTGCCCTGCTATTAGGTGCCTGCATGCAGCAAAACCAAGTATTAGCTACATCCTATAGCCAATCAGTTATATATATAATTAAAACGACAATGAGTATAAGCCACACCATTGAGAGAGACAGCCTATGTGCAAGCCGGTACAGAAGAGTCCCCAGAGAAAATAAGGAATCCCTTCGTCCATGCATTAGAGTTGGCAGAGAGCTAGAGCTTGCATCCTGGTCATCCGGTGAATGATTTTTAGGTATGGCAGACAGATCAAAAAGTTGAATATCGTCTTCGCCAGCACTTTTATAGAGCTGAGATTGAAATCAATAATAACAAAAAAAAAGAGTAACGTCAGCCACAAACTGAAACAATCATCACGAAACAGCATCCGAGAACCAAAAGAGAACTAAATTTTAAGAATATTACCCAATAAGCACCAGGATCTTGCTTGCAGTTGTCCTGCAGGAAACGCAATACTGACAGGCCGTTTTGTTGGACAACTTGAGGATGAAAGGCTGGTGTTCCATCTTCTGAAATGCCCTTGAGCAAGAAAATGTCATCAGTTTTAAGAAGTTCATACCCTTGAACAACACCGTTTTGATGGTAACATATGGCTAATTCAGGCACACTGGCCATTATATTATCAAGCCATGCTTCAAGCCACGTCAACGGAGTAACCTGTCAACAATACATAAATCTGTAAGGAAAAAAAGGACAACACAGAATCAACAGAAATGTTTGCAAGTATGTTGCTCACCTGTCGAGCAACATCCCACAGATGCAAGCTCACAGCCACGTATCTCTCATTACTAAACAGAAGCAAGTCACTTCCCAAGAGCATTCGGAAGTTGTGGAACTGCCAGAAGAGAACCCTAAGAAAACTATCATTACCAACTCTCCTATATTTCTCGGATTCTTGAATTGGATGTCTTGGTTTCTCTCCAACTTGCGAAGATTTCTTAACAGCATGATGTTTGTTAGTTGTCTTTCTCTGCTTACTTCCCCAATATTTTTGCCGATTAACTTGTGGATAATCTGAGCAGCAGTTTAATCCCTCATTTTGATTGTCATCACCACGAATATATTGGGACCTATCCCCTTGAGCTGGAAGATCAGATGATACAAATACATCCTTTCTAGTCTCGGATCCAGGAAGAATAGATGTGTTAGAGTGCCCTCCTGATGAGGGATACTGAGATGGCGGAACATCGCAAGCCTCTGCCCTCACTGAATGCATTGCGAAATTCAAAAATAAAGACTGGTCTACAGTTTTTGATTGGCTGCTGTGCCTTCTAACTAATCTTTCACCCTCTTCAATGTCAGGTCTGCATTATTGGATATTTACAGGAAATCAGGAAACTTGTTGAATACACTTATTAACAAAAAAAAAGCAAATGTCTAATGAGAGAACATACCCTGCATTCAGAACAAGGGTGTTACCGATACGCTGAACTGCAACTGATAATCGAGCCTTGGTATAAGGCATCTTAAAAATTTGTTTTAAAATGTCAGTTGGTGCTATCACATCAATCTCATCTCCATACTCCGAAAGACCATACACAGCGAGTGCCTCAGACTTTCTTGTAAGATTTTGACAAGCAGCGCTACTTTCCCAATTAAAATCTGTTGGATATTTCCACCATCAGATATCAAAATTCAAGCTCCATGGTTATCCAAAGACACTCAGACAAACATTTAAGCCTTTAACAGTTGAGCTATCTAACACTTAGATATCATACATAATATGATTATACCAAAAATGCACCTAAATGCTAATGCATAGTTCTGATAACACAGTTGTGTCAGCAAAAATGAGACTGTTTAACTGGAGTCTAAACTGGAAGTGCTTTAGTATACTGATACCCCTCACGCTTCATTGATTGTGGTTTGTTAATCTCCATGAACATTTGCAAAAGGGTGCTCCAGTCCACAGTGTTGAAATATTTGGTCAACTGTACGCTGTAATTTGGTGTGACTCTCATTTGGTGTCAAAATGCTTATACTCCTATGATCTTAATATTAGAATAATGAATCAATTGTAAATTTCAATCTGTTATAGGTTTCTATGCAAAATTAGTACTGTATCAATAGCTTGTAAATTGACTCCAGTCCATCAATAGCTGGTAAATTGATGTTTATAAAAGAAAATTGATCAGTCGGCTGATGAACCTTTCGACTACCCATTCAGTGCTGAGACTTGTTGATATGGATGTAGTAACTACTTCTGAACTTAATTTCTTTTGACGTCAAACCACAAATACATCCTAAGAGTCAAATCTAAAAATTGGAGTATGCATAAATGCCACACGCTTTAAATCTCCGTCAAAAAAGGGCACAAAGTGGACAACATCATTAATCAAGTACAGATCACACCTAGCTGACATTACACTGTTTCTGAAAAAACACAAAATTGAGACTTGGTGGTGATATAGGAAATCCACTCTCTAGCCAAGAAGGCAGGATTGATGATTTAGAACACGCACTAAAATGCGCAACTGCAGCAAGCATAGTAATATTCTCATTTTAATTGCGAAATGACGCAAATGAAGTGAAGCATGCATATAGTCAGTCGGTCAGAAATACAGTTGAACCAACTTTGTTGCAGAAGGTGCATGATATGTCATATTATTACAGATTCAAATGCAAAAGCTTTTATGGACTATCAACTTCAATTTTATTTGATATTCCCATTTCAATCTGCAGAACACAAAAGTCCTACAAATATTGTAGCAACCAGTTTCAAATTATATGACTTGATCACTTGAAAGTGTAGAAGGTAACTGGAAATTAGCCAAAGAAAATCATGATAACCAAAAATCAAGCATGTTATTCCACTATATTTAGCCATTAGTCAAGGGGGTTCCAACAATCAAGCAACCACAAAGTGGACTACGCTATTCTGTGTTAACACCATATGAAATGTTGATTTCCTACACACCAAAAATGTAGGATATCCTACACACCAGGTTTAAGCCTTTAACACTTAGACACTTAGATAAGATTGAGCTATCTAACAGTAGAGCAACATATGCTGCTACAAGGGCACACCTTCTTCCTAACAATTTAGTCAATTTCTTTATTTCAAAAGACGTTCATTCAGAAACAGATCATAAAAACACTTCAATCATTAAGCTTCTTTTGGCTCACAAATGCACTTATCTGACTTAAAAACAGTACACATTAACTTTCGAAACTACTATCTCATCTAGACTATTCCACTACCATAATCCTCACGTCTGGATATTAAGTAGGGCAGAGTCAACTACATACCACTAGAAAATTATTTTTAACTTAAACTACAAGGTGATTTGTCATTTGTTGAACCTCATAGGCTACGATAATCTTACACATTCATACATATCCCCAACTAAATCAGTTCTAATAATGTGTTGAAAGTCAAATTTGCTCCTAAGCGCGGTTGTTTTCAGTCCCTAAACTTTACTTACATGAAATCATAACAAAAATCTAAAAATTCAATTCCATTTTACCTCCAGAGGAAGAACTAGAAGCCTTGGATTGCACTGCAGCAAGTGGAAAATTCTTCTCATGGTGGTTTGGCAGTAATGGTGGAGAATTAAGATCAGTTTCAGTTGGTAACATCCTATAACGAGGTGCTTTAACCCTGAAGAAAACATCAAAATACACACAAAAAAAACATGAGAAAATAAGAAGATTAAAAACTAAAATTAGGGCGTAAGAGAGGGAGGAAATGTGCTTACGTTTGAGAGGACGAAGAAGAAGATGAAGGAATGAGAGCAGAGTTGAAAACATGATTGAAAGATTCATCAGTAGGAACAGGTAAAGTTCCACAAAGAAAACCAACTGGCTTTGGTCTAACAATTTCTAATTTTCCTATACATTCCAATTCTCCCCAATTACTACTACCACTACTATCAGATTTTGGAGAATCCATTTTTTTTTACTAATTTTCTTCAAATTGTTACCATCAACTACATGAAATTTTAGGGTTCTAGAAATGTTTCTTTGTCTGTCTATTCAGTTCATTTTGTTGTTTGCAGCAGGAGAAGAACATTCTAGAGTAGTCTAGTCTGTTCCTAGCGCTTTAACGGCTCCGTTTAGCTTTGATTTTTTTTTTGCCAAACTAATTCCTGACTTTTTTGCTTCCAGAAGCAGAAAAGTAACTTCTGAATGTTATCCAAACAAGTTATTAAATTTGTTTAACAAAAAGATTATCCTTTTGCTTTTGTCATTCGAAAACTTGATTATCTAATTTTTGACTTTTCAATTTAATCCAAACACTCTTTTTAGACACAAAAAATTAGACTTACTGGTATCAATTGGTATTTTGTGGTAGATGCAAAAAGAACTTGCTATAAAAGAGTTGTTAAGTCATTTGATAGTTGGTCTCTAGACAACCGAGACCTCGTTGATAAGTAATATTTTGCTTTGGGAGTTATGTTTAAATTTTGGTTTCCTATTTAGGTTAACCTTTGTATGATTTCTTCTCTGCAAAATTTTTTATCTTAAATAAAAGATAAAAAAATGAAGACATTGAAAATTATCCTAATTAAATTATGCCCCATGAGTGAGTATTTGGCCCCATGAAAATTTAAACCTATCTAGGGATAGTTGCTATGGGATGTCTTCATCTAGTGGAATATA
>JAJJMA010217071.1:0-10089 GCA_023529015.1 Papaver nudicaule | reverse complement strand
TCAAATGTCTCACTCCTTGACCTCCTGTATGCTTTGTTTTACACACCTTTGTCCAACCTACCCAACTCATATTCTTTTTATTCTCATCCTCACCCCAAAGAAACTTTCTCATCACACTGCTGAGTCTCTTCTCCACTTTGTATGGCATATGAATCAAAGAGAGATAGAAGATAGGCAAACAAGCTAAAAAAATGATTAAAATAATCCTACCAGCTTTGCTTAAGAACTTTTTCTTCCATGGAGCAAGCTTCTTCTGCATTTTTTCGATGGTCACCTCCCAAATTGCTTCATTTCTCCTTGTTGCTCCAATTGGCATACCTAAATAGGCTGTAGGCGATGACTCAGTCTTACAACTTATCTCCCTAGCTAACACTTAAATCATATCATCAGTACCAATGCTTTTTCTTTGAGCTTTTCTCAATGTTCAACTTATGACCAGTTAAAACCTGAAAAACCATCGAAATAACAAGCAATCTTTTTACATTTCTGCAAGAAGCATTTAAGAAAATTATGGTATCATCCGAAATTGAAGGTTAGAGATTATTGTGCCTCCATCCTTTACCTGAAAACCACCAATTGCACATTGCTCAACAGCTTCATTGAGCAACTTTGACAAAACCTCAACAACCAATAAGAATAGAAAAAGTGACAAAGGGTCACCTTGTCCAATGCCTTTTGAAGGCTCTTATAATTCTATATGAAGCAATACCATTAACAAGAACTGAGAATTGCGCTGATGTTACACACCACCTAATCCATCCAATCCACCTTTCACCAAGGTGTGAGTTGACTTGGGAGTGATATTAAGAATTTATGGGCAATGAAATTTAAACCCATGGATGAAAATCTTATTAATTCGTGGAAATTAATCTCGCGCGAGATAGTTTCTATCGAGCGAGATTGATTCTCTCGCTCAATAGAAACTCTCTTCCCCATCTAACTGGAAAATTAACAATTTGTCAGTTGTCCCATTGTGGCGCAAATCAGAATACTTTTGTCATATGCCAGGTGCATAAGAAGAGGTCTGACAGTTAGAAATTGGTGCATCAAACCACCCAACGGAAAAGCCGGAAGCTTCGTTTAGTTGGGCTCTGAACTTAGAAAATGCTTATGGAAAGGCCCATCAAAAACTGTAACCCGGTCGATGGAGAGTAGGGGTGAGCATGGACCGGATTGGGCCGATTTTTGCCGCATCCGGCCCGCACCCAATATTTGGTGGATTTTGGATTCCACATCCGCACCCAATCCATCATCCGGCGGATTTGCATCCAACGGATGCGCGGATGCGCGGATTGGGTGCGGATGATCCACTGATTCTTACAAAATTAAAATTTATTATAAGAAGATAACATTGTGCAAAACATATAAACTGCCGAAACAACCTACATACATATATAATAAGGTATCCCAAATTCTTGTACAACATCACAACTTCATATACAAAAAAGTGACAATGAAACATAAACAACAGCTCCAAAAAACATGTTTTACAACTACTCAATCTAAATGTGCAAAAGTTTTAGAAGTCTAAAGCCTATTGTTAGTACTATGTGTCGTATATACCACACCAAAAAAAAAAAAAAAAGTCAATTCAAAGTGATTACTTCTTCTTCATCCTTGAGCACTTCCAACGCGTTTGCAATCCAGAGAATGAGGACAAATAAATAAATTAATCACTGACATAGTATATCTAATGATCCCTGAGTTTTTATTAAATTTTCCTAAATAACCTTAACCCTAGTGGGTGCGGATGTCCATGGACTTTTGACCACTCCAACCGCAACCGGCCCTATATTCAGTGGTTTCTAGAAACATCATCCACGTCCGGCCCATCTTTTGGCGGATTGGACACCCAACCCGCAAAAAACCGTTGGGCCGGATTGGGCCGGCGGTTTTGGGGTCTTTTGCTCACCCCTAATGGAGAGTATATAGAGCCCCTACTCGTTCAGGTTTTTCACTACCTTGTGTTGAGAGCGAGACCAGACACATAGAATCAGATTTCTCTTTCGATTAACGGTTCAGGAATGTATCCTGAAAATGATTTTTTTTTTTTGATCCGAAAATCCTGAAAATGATTTTGATTCATAAAGTTCCAGGTATGCCTATTTCCTCTAACTTCTTCTTCTTCAAATTTCTGACTAATTATGTGTTGTAGGGTTTCGAATTGCTGTTCCAGAATGATCTCTTATATCACATGTTTACTTGTATATCTATCTATGTATCCGCTTATAGCATTATTTTGACCTCATAATTTGATACACGCATGATCCTGTGGCGATTGATGTCGATCTCTTCTGGAATTCACCCTTTTGAATTTTGCTTTATATGAATGAAACTATATCTGTGATCTGTTTTTGGTATAGGGCCCGTTGAAATATCCTATACCTAGGTTTAGAAACAAGAAAATACTTCTCCTAGTAGTTCTAGAAGTGGTTTCCTAATCCTGGAAGGAGAACTTGGGAGTACTATTACTAGAAGGTTACCAAACACAGGAGGCATTCCTTTTTTGAGAATGACTAGTTTTGAGTAAGACCTATTCTATAAATAAGGTGCCTGTAGAGAACATGGTAAGAATACTAGAAATATACTAGAGAGAAAACCCAAGGGGAAAGATAAAATCCTTGAATTTTTCTAAACACACGCTGAAATTACATCTGTGTATCTATTGATTTTCTTGTTCTGTGCTCTTTTTAGGTTTTGTTGTTGTACCTGTTGGCTTTCAATGGCATCAATCGAGAACAGTCGATTTTCAAGGGATTCTCATCAATGCGCATTTGGAACCAAATGTTTCGATGAGGCCATACAGAGAGCCAAAGAAAAGTGTACGGGTACTGAGGAGGAATTGCAGAAGGAAATCGGCACGGCTGTAAAAGATGTTGGGCGCATGCTTATTCAGGGAACACTAGGTGTCAGTTACCGACATAGATTAAAACCCAAAAGCTCGAGGGGAAATCAGTCCAGGAGAAATAGGAGAAAACGTGTGGCGGAAGACAAAAGACGGGTTAGTGGATACTCGCGCTGGGATCAGTATGAGACAAATGTACTATCAAAAGGCGAACTGCTTCGGGAGGAAAAGGGCAATGTTATAACTTTAACTGGCCTCAAAATCTTTCCCAAGGTAGAAGAACAAGGTGGAGAGACCAGTGGCACCCTTGAAGTCCATGTAAACGGGTTCTGCTATGCAACCTCCAGTCTTGGTCCCAATTTCTGTTTTTCTTTCTTGAACGCAGATGTAAAGCAAGTTTTCTTTCGAGTTGGAGACGAGAAGATGCTGCCGATCTTGCACTTTCATTTTCATCAACCCATCAATGTGGGGACAGAACAGAGACGGAACATCCAATTCCGTTTGGTGCAGAACGTTGTGGGACAGGAGAGATCTTATAATGATTCAGATAAGACTAACCGAGATTTAAAGAACTTTATCCACAGTATTCGAGAAAAATGGAGATCCATACCTGCACTCCATTGTTGCTCATTTTTTCAGGCTGAGGTTCGTAAGGCGGATGAATTTCAAGGAAGTCTTCCGTCCAAGTCACCAACCGTCTTTGGCATGACTTTGTATGCGCTAGTTTGGCTTGTAGACGAACCTTTCATTGTGGTCGACCTAAAAGGACATACAGATTGTTAATCTGAGGCTTAAACCTGATGTTTCTAAACCTGTGGAAATAGACATGACCATTATTTTTGAGGACTACAAGCGTGAACCCGTTCAAATCAACTCAATTCCAATAGACAAGCTCAATGGCATAAAAGACAGATGTAACTTTGCCAGCGTCAAGTATTATGAGAATGAGGTTGATGTCATCTCCATGTGGAAAGCTGTAGTAAATTTGCGTCAGGAGGTGCTCGTTGACTGGTATAGTCTTCTTGAGACCCGTCGGGCATCACGTTACTATTGCGATCACCCAGTATATTGTGGATCAGGTGATGTAGCATACTGTTTGTCAGATGAGAGTGAAGACGAAAGGTACATTTGGATGGATTGAGAGTAGCGATGAATCAGGTAGAGAAGAAGAGGAGAGTAAATGAGGAGAAGGTCGAGTTTAGGCAAAACAATCATGGGGAAAGCTGATTTAGGGGCTTCAGTTTTTGAAACTTTTTTGAAGCCCCCGGCACTATTTACTTCAAATGTCCCCACGAATTATAAGGGGGTGTAAAAAAATCGTGAAATGACTAAGTTAACCTTATACTAATTTATACTAATTTTTACCCAAATTTACCCACCCTAATTACAAACATAAATACTTATATCCCACACAAAAAAAATCAAAACCTAACAAACAAAACATCAAAATTTCTCCCCTCTCTTCTCCTCTCTTACCTCTCTTTTCTTCCCCATTTCCTCTCCACATTTCTCATTTTCAAGTTTTTGATCATGGATGGAACCAAAACTGATGCAACAATGGAGCAGCAAAGGTAAGCATCCAAACCCACTCTTTTGTTATTGATTTTGGTGCTAAAACTAGGTAAGATTCACTCCATGAAAATCAAAAAACGAGTTCCAGAACTACTTACGGCTGGCTATTAGAGCCGTAAGTCCTACTTACGTCTCGCATCTGAAGAACAGCTAGCCGTAAGTAGTTTGTTAGGTAAGCCATTAAAGCTCCAGATCCAAGCCGTAAGTTCAGTTTACTAGCCGTAACTTACTTACGGCTAATACCGATACATTAGTTACTAGCCGTAACTTTCTGTAAATTAAAAATTTTTGGTCGCAAAGTTACAGGCCGTAACTCCAAACTTATAAGCCGTAAGTCAGTTACGGCTGCAAATCTTTTTGGATTATCAGCCGTAAGTTTAGTTACGGCTGCATATCTATTTGGATTAGTTGCCGTAAGTTACACTGACAACCAATTTTCTCACATTTCTCTGCCATATTTTGCGCTTCAGAGAACCAGACTCAAGTGCCGTGGCTGCACCAACTGTAATAATGCAAGTACAGATTCCTGAATCCAGTGTTGTGATTGAACCAAATGAAACTAGCCAAGTTATTGAGGAACTTCCACAAGAAGGTGCAGAAAGGGAGTATCTTCCTGCCATAAGATCACCAATTCGTAATATTCTACCACTATTGGGTGATGACCCTGATCCTGGCCCCAGCTATATCCCTTGCACTTGTGACCTTAATGAGCGACCAATCCGTAATCTTCGACGCAAGAGAGTTGGTGAGGTGGACGACGTTCCTTGTCGCAATAGAATTTGTGTTGCTGTAGAACGTCTTCGTCCACTTGTCGAGGCGAATGGCGGACCGAGCTTTGAACTAATCCGCAGCCGAACATGGTTTGGAACTGGAAATGTTAGTTGATTTTCATTATGTGTTGAGTACGGTTCTTCTTTTATGTTATGTGTAAACCTAAACATCTATGGGTGAACCAATTATGTGTTTTAATGGTTGAATATTAGTAGTTGTATCATCTATATTTTAAAATTAGTAGTTATGTTGTATTTGCTATTTACACCCGCAGAAACAACCCATGCTCTCTTTTTGCACCCCAATTGGCCACATGTGCGGAACACACGTGTGCAATAAAAACACAAAATAAAAACCCATTCTCTTTCTTTTCTCTTCTTCTTCTTTCTTCTTCTTCTTCTACGCCTCCTTTCTCTTTTTCTCTTCTTCTCTTCTATTTCCTCGTCATCCCAATGGGCGAGCTGATTCCTGCATTGGGCACAAAAGAGGCCACAGAGGATTATTTGCCATGGTTCTACAAGTGGGGTCATCCTTATGTGATCAACCACGATCCGGAAGCAATCCGCATCATCGAACAAGAGAAAGCCAAACTCAAGAAGGCCGTTGAAGGGAAGGGGAAGAAATCGTTGGAGTTGTTGGGTAAAATGGCCACCATTGGGGTAAGCACACTATAAATTCATCATAGTTATGATTCCCTGGTCTTAAATTAATCCTACTTATGTTATTTGCAGAAAAAACGAGTGGCAATGTTGGTAAAGAGCATGTGCGCCCACATCTCCAGTGGCAAATCTTTGAGTGTAAGTAAACAGGAAGTTCTCAAGAACCAAATCCAAGGAATTCATGACCTTGGACCCCAAGGAGATGCGCTTTTTGAATGCTTCGGGAGAGGTACCAAGAGGCCGCGTGAATCCTCATCTTCTCTGCAGCCTCCTCCAGTATCGGATGAAGAAGAATATATTGATGAAGAGGAGGTTATTGAACAACGCCGAACTCGAGGTGGTGGTCCTTACATTGGTGAACCAAGAGGTAGTCGTTCTCCTGGTGATGGTCCTCGCACTCGTGGGGGTAGAGCTGGAGCAAAAGGTGTTGCTGGAAAAGGCAAAAAAAAAGCTCATAAGTGAAAACTTATGCCCATTATGAGTGAACAACTTATGTTATGAATCTGGAATTTATTTTAGCTTGTTTTGGATATTAGGTATGTTTTGTTTATGGATGAATGTGTGGTTTTGTTATATTGGGAAAACTTGGGTGTTTACTTATGTTATGACTTGGGTTTGATAGGTGTAAGGCATCTATGTTTGTTAAAAAGTAGCATTGTTTTATAGTTACAGGAGTAGTTACGGCTACTGAAAATACCCTGGTACCAGCCGTAAGTCAAGTTACGTCTACACATTGCAGACGTAAGTAAAGTTTACGGCTACTAAGCCAAATACAATTGCAGCCGTAAATAAACTTACGGCTACTAACTTCTACTTACGGCTGGTAACTTTGCGACACAAAAATTTTGGTATAAAGGAACTTACGGCTGATAATCCAAGTATCGGTATTAGCCGTAAGTAAGTTACGGCCACTAATATGGACTTACGGCTTGCATCTGAAGCTTTAATGGCAGCCTAACTTACGGCTAGCTGTTCTTCAGATTGCAGCCGTAAGTACTTCTGGTTCACGAATTTTGATTTTCATGGAGTGAATGCGACCTAGTTTTTCAATGAAGTTAGCCTCAATGGAAGGAGATACTTCTAGCTCCATTTCGACGCTTGATTCACTCATTTTGGTTGAGTGAATCAAGTTTTGGTTTTTTAGAAAAAAAGTTAGGTTTTTTTTTCTTTCTTCTTCTTCTTCTCACTGATTTTCAGTTTTTGATTAAGTTTTTTTTTTAAGTTTGTTAATCATACTTTTGGTTAATCACTGATTATCAATTTGGTTAATCACCGATTAACAAAACATAAAAGGGTAGTTTTGGTATTAAAAAAAAAAATCATAGGGGGAGAGCCAAATTACTTCGGGGAAACTGTGATCCAGGGGCTTCAGTTTTTTTCGAAGCCCCTGAATCACTTATCATCATGGGAGCCACAGTTATCTTTGCTGCTGTCAGTGTATTTGGTTTAAACAAATGTTGCTTTTGTTAACAATATATATGTACAGTAGTTCTAGAGGGACCGAAGAAAAAAAAAAACTAACCCAAAACTAATTCGGTCCCTCTGGACATATTAGTTGGGTGTTAGTGGTGAATTAGTTTGGATTAGTGGTGGATTAGCAGGGGTCCATTTGGTGTATTTGCATAGGGGAGTTTACTTCCTCCTGAGTGTGGTGGATTGACTAGATTGACATGTTGGTAACTGTAGTAGGTCTAAATATAAATATTACGAAAATGATTTTTGGACAGGTAATATTACTGACTGAAGCTATGTTTCAATCTGTATGTCCCTCTCGCGTGTAATCATGCATTAATATTATTACTATATGTTTGTCCAAAGCATTTGTCTAGGATGAACAAAATGCTACGCAACCGATAGTGACTGCATCTGTGTCATAATGAACGTGGATAGAGAACGATCCAAAATGCTGGATGGACACCGGAAGTGGACACCACGTCACATAACACAAATGTGGACCCTCCTTCCTCTTCCATGTGGTAGTGTCATCAAACCAATCCAATGGTTCAATCTTGCGACACCTACTGGGGTTTGCATTTGGTGTCCACCATTGGTGTCCAACCAGCACTTTCGGAGAACGATGAACAAAACTAGACTGCGAGAGCCACTCCCCAGACTGCGAGGCCACAAAGGCTATTGACACTCTATAACTATCAAATAACATTGAAATTAAAAGGCTATTGACACTCTATAACTATCAAATAACATTGAAATTATTCAAACAAAGGGATTAGAACCCAGCTTGTTTCTAGGTTTCCATCCAACTCTTGTAATCCTATTCTTATACATGATGATTATTAAAATCTCGTGTTTTTTTTAATCCTTATCAAAATCACCCAACAAGATAACCATTCTGCATTTGTTAGTTTAGACCCGGCATGCTTAGCAAGGCTAGCAGGCTAGCAGCCCAAGAAGTTGCTTGCTTCCCTTTTATCAGGATATCAACATCCTTCAACTATCTAATGACATTGAAACTTTTCATTGATTTCTTCTTTTCTATTGAGGCTTTTTCGGGTAATATTTAAGCATCAGAAAACTGTTGCTAATAGGGAACATTACTTTGAAAACAAAGGTCTTTCTTATTAAAAAAATAAATAAAATAAAGTTTTTTTTTTCATTTTTTGACAGGAAAGAAGATATTTTTTTTTGAAATTTCTATAAAATAACAAGGTTTGAATCCTTCTCTAAATCACCCAACAAAAAAAAAAGTGGAGAGAACCATTCGGCATTTGCTAACTCAGACCTAGCATTTGACTAGTTTACTTTAACAACTTTAAACACGTGAGTAACACTTTTCTCGAAGTGATCAGACTTGGAATTGACCAGTTACTTAAGGATAAGCTTTATCAGCAAGTTCGTTTGGATAATCAATTAACTTAACAACGATTATCGGGAAGGATCTTAGCTGGATTTTTGAAAGATTAGTCTTCTCCGGTTGTAAGTCTAGTGTGAACACACAAATGTAGGGATATGCATATGGAAAAATCTTGGAGGTGGATGTAAGATAAAAATATGAGTCGGAAGTACATGGACAAACGCAAGAGAAGTTTTACCCCATCACGAGACCAGATGAAGATGAAAGGTGAAGATCCTTATAGCCTCAGTAGAGGGTGGAAAGTGTCAGATGTGCCAGAACGCGTGATAGAGAGGTCTTCTCCGCTTTAAATGTCATGAACAGAACGACCAACATGTGTCATTCATGGAGTGGATCAGAACCGCGGTATAAAGTAACCAAAGAGTCAGCCAAGGACATCAAAAGAATGAAGAGCACAACGATAGCAAAATGTTTCCCCGAAGACATGTGTGTTAGGGCATTGTCCGGTCAAACCCACTGGTTCTCAGTTTTAGGTGTCAAAACACAATTCTTGATTTACTCTACCATAGTTTAGATTTCGGAATTGAGATATAGACGAAGTAGTAGATACCTTGAAGATGAAGACTGCAATTACAAAGAAGACATCATATAATCTTCATCGACAAAAGGTTAGTAGGAGTTATGAATTTATATGGAATTTCTTCTATTCTACTTATTCTATCTTTCGAAATAGTCGGCTACTTTAGTAGAGATACTAATAGCGATTGAGATTTGTACCCTTGTCTACATAACCATGAGTTATATTGGTATGTGTTCCTACCATACTAAGTTACAAGGTACATGAGATAAATTCAATACATTTTCCGTAGCAATGGTTTGCTTTCAAATCACATGTAGGAATCTTGGTGAATCTAAAGGAGTACTCTAGAGCAGAGTCCATAGATTATAGCTGAGGGCGTCTCACCCGTCTAAGTAGTGGCCCAGCTCAGAACTTCCAGCGGATCCAGTTTAAACCCTAATCTGAGTAACGACGGTTCACAAACCGATTCGTGAACAGTGACTCCGGATTTTACTCCTAAGTTCCAAAACGTCAATCTGTACACGTACATTTACGTGAACCACATATTCGATGTATTTGGTCGGAATTCAGATGAACGGTTCACGAACAGTCCGAGTGAATATTCTCTGGGAATATCACGCGGGTTAAACAGCTAACTCCTTATCTCTTAGTTGGCCTTGGTTTATCACGAAATATCTTTTGTGGTACATCTGACGAATTTCAATGAGTCAATAAGATAAAGGTGTTCTTAAGGTCATTGGATTTATATCTTGAAGTGGTTAAGAGCTAACAAATCACTTGGCAGATAAATGTTAAAATAATTCCAATTGAGATTAACCTAGGGTTTCCTTGTGTGCAGGCTAAGTAACGG